>CM033641.1:57685162-57850670 GCA_019512145.1 Engystomops pustulosus | reverse complement strand
CAACTGTACACACTGTGTCCCCACATATATCATATATACCCCTCACACCACAACTGACCACACTGTGCCCCCACATATATCATATATACCCCTTACACCACAACTGATCACACTGTGCCCCCACATATATCATATATACACCTCAACTGACCACACTGTGCCCCCACATATATCATATATACCCCTCACACCACCCCTAACGCCGCTGACACCAAACACCAAGACTGCGGCAGACGCCGCTGAACCCCAGTGGCCAGACTGCAGCTGATACTGCACATCCATGATGGTTGCTTTGTAAAAAGCTTTTTTTTTTTTTAAAAGAAATTTTATTTCATTTTTTTTTGTGTGTGTGTGTGTGGGGGGGGGGTTTCATTATTTTATTAATTGAATTAGCATCTTTGTCATTTTTTGCCACCTGAGCACCCGCCAGACATGCAGCCCCACGTAACACACACCTCATGCTGCCTCAGCACCCGCCAGACATGCAGTCCCACGTAACACACACCTCATGCCACCTCAGCACCCCCCCAGACATGCAGCCCCTGTAACACACAACTCATGCCACCTGAGCACCCGCCAACATGCAGCCCACGTAACAACACACCTCATGCACCTGAGCACCTGCCAGACATGCAGCCCCCACGTAACACACACCTCATTCCACTCATCCCGTTCCATACATTCCTCCCCAAGTAACACACACCATCATGCCACCTCAGCCCCTGCCAGACATGCAGCCCCATGTAAGATACAGGTGTTCCCTGACCTTACTACAGCCATCCCATCCCCTCCTGTGAAGCCCCCTCACCTCCATACACATGTTTGCACACAGTCCCCCTACCAGTTCTTCTTGCAGGCAGCCATTACATCTCCACTTCCTGCACTGTGAGGAGACTGTGTATAAAGTCACGCCCCTTTCCCGGAGGCTCCGCCCCCTCCCGTGACATCACTGCTGCACGGAGCAGCTCCAGTAAGATGTGGTGTGAGCTGAGCGGTGCCGGCCTGCGCGCTGTACACCTTACCTGTGCGCTCCGGACCATCAGCTCACAGGCAGCGGCGCTTCACTGCCTCTGTGTGTCACTAGTACCCGCATCAGTTATAGGATGTGGGTACTATTGATTAAAGTTGTAGGAAGTCCGTGGAGGGGGAGAGGAGACCGGCCCCAGACAGAGGAGATCGGCCCTGTCCAGCCAGAAACCGACCGGCCCACCGGGAGAATTCCCGGTCAGTACAATGGCCAGTCCGCCCCTGGCTACTGTTTACATTGATCTGATCTTGTTTGGGGTATTTTAGCTGGTACCTACCATCACATTCTATACAATATTGCACATTGTGGTTCATCTTGCTTCACCATATACACGGCTCCAGCCATTTGCACACAACATATAGCACTATTTATTACATAGATTGTTTAGAACTCTTACCAACAGTGAGAATTTGTTTCCCCCTACTTTGTACTAGGTCTATATTTTTAACCTCGTCTACTTTTCGGGGTTAATATAATAGTCTCTTAATATATTTAATAAAACACTTTCTAGTGATTTACAATGCACGTAAGGTTAAGTCCTTTGTCTTTGTAGGTGTCATCATCGCGTTTCAGGATTTATCTTGGATTACCCCATGTGATTGGAACTTTTTTGTAGGTTGAATTGTACAGGATAAATAGAATAATATTACAGCTTTATTATTCCTTTTAGTATAATGAAACATTTTTTTCTGTTTTGCAAATTACTCCCATTTGTAAGCTGAGGAGAAAGTACATGGCATATATATAAATGAAAAATGTGTTGACAACAACCAAAAACAAATTGCTTTGTATATGTTAGGTGTTTATTTACAACGCATTATAGTTGTAAATATTCTTCTGGATTCATTTGCGACCACAGTCTGCATCTTGCAATTCCTTTTTTTTTTTTTTTAAACAAAGCAAAAACAAAGTGGAAAGTGTTGGTATTCCAGAGTGGAACAAACATGGCATGTGATCAGTTAGACGAAGTCCACAAATAAACACAGGGAACTTCGCCAGAAAGTTAAACTGAAAATCATGTTAATGTTGTTCTTAGATTTAAAACCTGTGGCTCCCAATATGTTATCCTTGGTCTTAAAACATAATAGACCTGTAATGTCTCTCTCATTTTCAGTATTTATAACCAAATGACAGTATTATACTTTGCTTGAAAACATTTATTCTCGGAGGTACTATGTGCTGTGATTAATTGGAGGAGGTTGGATAAATAAAAAATACAAGAAATGAGGTAGAACAAACAGAAGGGAATCACAGCCCGATTGGAATAAAATGATTCATAGTTATGTTGGAGTTTTTTCCTGGAAAGCTTTCAGAGACTAATCAAGTTGCCGGATTCAGAAAGATATATTGGTATCACGTGGCTACTTGACAGTTGGGTGACTATGTAGCAAGACTTTAGAAAATGTTGAGCATGACTTGATTTATTGCAACAGGGTTTATCTAACTGCAAACACATTAGGGTTGACATTTTAATTTCCACCTTCTGGGTGCCCTCGAAAAACTTGTTTACAATCACATAAGGGCAACACCATTAGGGAGAAAGCAACATTGTTTTTAAAGCAGGCTGTACCTGAACGTCATAGGCAGATTTTTGGTTACGGTGGCTCAAAGGGACTTTTCAGGATAATGATGTTAAATCAAAAAATATAAAATTGATTCTACAGCACTCCATATTCCATAAAAAAACCTGTATCTTTATTTAAAATACCCATCCAAGTGAAGATTATTATGGGGCCTCTACTTGGTAGCAAGGCGAGGAAAACCACTCGACCCACTTCAGTATAGGGCGCAGTCAGTGGAATAGAGTGAAAAAAGATGTAGTGCTCTAATTTGTATTAAAATATTCCACAGGCACAAGTATCATAGGAAGTATCATAGGAAGAAAGAAAATAGTGGCACTACACCTTTTATTATTCATCTTCTTAAAAGCACAAATCCAAAGCCATGGGGGATATGAGCAGGGGAGTTCCCAGGGACCATGAGCGACAGTTGTTTCATGCCGGTTGAGGAGAGAGGCTAAATGGATTATTAAAAAACACAATGGGTCCTATAATATTTAGACGTTATATGTCTAAAAGACATTCTACATCTCCAAGAAGACAGGTTATGCATTTCAAACTAAAATGGTTATGGTCATGACTAGCATACCATGTTTCCCAATGATGTGATAGTATTTAATAATCCCAAATCTATTGAGTACAAAGAAATATCCAATCTCACAACTATTACTGGTTACATTTCATCATATCAATAAATAATCCTTTTATAACATCAGAGAGATCTTTAAAGCATAACTAAAACCTTTGAACTAAATTTTCCAATTTCAGAAATGAATAGAGCAGGTGATAATAGTCACCTTTGTAACATGCTTCTCTAAGTTTAACAGCTTTTCTGTGTCTTTCTTCTGTTCCTTCTTTCTCCTGTAGTGAGCAGTGAGGTTTTGTACACTGCCGAAAGGAAGGAAGCAAATTATTAATTCTTTGAGTTTCCAAGATATAAATAGAAATTCCACGTTCCCCAGAAGCTCCTTTGCTCTTCTTTCTCTGCTCCTATGAAGGTGATGACATCATCAAATCGCGCCTGTTGACCTGTTGCACATAGCAGCAGAGAGGTACACTGATAATATGGAGAGCTCACAGCTCTCTGCCTCAACATTGATTTTAACTCTATCTGTGTCCTCAGACAAATATTGAGTTAAAGTCCCGAACATATGAAGCAAGGGACTGAGTCAGCTGTGAATGGGGAGGAGTCAAAAGCCGTCGGGGGTGGAGCCATCATGTGTTGGGGGCCCAACGGTGGTTTCACCGACACACCTGTGGCCCAAGGACTGAGCCCTCTTCATACTCACTGGGTGCTTGCTTCACAATGAATGTGATAGCGGGTGTTAACCCTTTGATCGCCGCTGGCGCTGCTATCTTGGCTTCAATCATCGCTCCAATCTGAGGCAATCATGTTTTAGGCTACCTATGCGATTTGCACATTATAATAGATGGTGTGCAAAATCCCCATATACTGCCATACTGTAGTATGGCAGTATATGATAGGATCAATCAGGCAACCTGGGGTTAAAATTGTAAAAAATAAAAAAAAGATTAAAGAAATTAGATAAAAAAACCTAAAAATTCAAATCTTCAAATGTCCGATATATCAAAATATAATAACTGTCTTTCACTGCGTTTAACCTCTTAAGAGAAGATAGCGCCCAAAGTCGCAAATGGCATTTGTCTGCCATTTTGAAAAATGTTTTTCTATAAACAAATCTATAAAAAGTGATCAAAAGGTCGCACAGTCCAAATAATAGATAATTGAAAACGACATCAAAGGTCCCAAAAAATGACACCACCCACAGCTCTGTACACCAAAGAATGAAAAAGTTATTAGCGCCAGAAAATGGCAAAATGAAGATTTTTTTTTTGTACATGAGGTTTTAATTTTTGTAAATGTATGAAAACATTATAAAACCTATACAAATTTGGTATCGCCATGTTCGTACTGACCCAATGAATGAAGTAGACCTGTCATTTGGGAGCAAAATGAAAGCCATAAAATCCAAGCCCATAAGAAATGGCGCAAATGTGTTTTTTCATCATTTTCACTGTATTCAGAATTTTTTTCCAGCTTTCCAGCATATGGCATAGAATATTAAGTACCATCTCTATGAAGTGCAATTTGTTACGCAGAAAACAAGCCCATACACAGCTATTTACATGGAAAAATAAAGATAATAAATAAAGATGCAAAAACGAAAAAGGGATATACTCTGACCTAGGCCAAACTATACACAAGTATAGGGTGGACTACTACACGTTGGCTTACAAGCTTTGATAAAGTTATAGTTTATCTAGCTCAACTTTGGAGCACGATAACATCAAACACACAATTTGCCAGTGCTTGATAAATCTCACTCCCCAGTGTTTGGAACTCCATCTTCTATTAAAACGTGCATTTTGAATGCCAGTCTAAATTTCTCCCCCTGCAGTCTGTATCTACTAAGAGACTCTGGCCTTTTAGTAGATCTGGAAGTGATATCTACCAGGTCAAACCAGAATAGACCAGATCTGACCTGGAGGGAACTTTAGCTATAGTCTCCCGAGACTATAGTAAATATGATGGGCTGGGGCATTTGCACCTCCACCCACCCTGGCTTCATATGTACAGTACCTTGTCTGACAGAAAACTGATGGACAAAGCATATTAAATTTCCACCTATGTATTTCTGCCACAAAAAAAAACAAATTGGCTGGTGGTAGTTGGTGGTGCACCCTTTATAAAGGGGTTGGCACTTTTCCTAATTTTTTTGTAATGTTAGATGAAGATGGAGGGTCATGTGATGTCTAACTGCCCATGAACAGTTGCCAGTTAGAGATGATGTGACCCTCTATCTGCAACATTGATCACTCATTCTAACAATAGGTTATCTAATATGAAAGAGAGAGCCCTCCTGTCCTCTCAACAGCAGAGCCAATGGGCAAAGGAAGGATCAGGCATGTAGGATTTCAACATTCCCAATCCTTTGTTCTGAATGGTGATACGTCTTCGCTAAAGGTGTCTTAGAGTGATTTTCTTTCTATACAACAATTAAAAAACCTATATATTTGTATACATGTTCACGAGGATTGGATAAAATAGTGGTCCGTCAATAAAATCCTGCAATTAGATGGTAAATGGTCACTTTAAGTGTATGTAACAATCTTCAGCTATTTTTGTTTTTGTGTATCCAAGGACTGTAGTCATTTGTATACATTTCTATATATGGTATAGTCTAAGCATACAATTTACTCTGAGTTTCGTAAAAGAAAAAAAATGATTAGCTAAAAGACCTTTGTGTACTGTAGAAGATGTTCTTAAACAGTGAGATAGAGGCTTTTGGCAGAGCAAGTCCTAATGGACGCACGTTCTAAAACAAAGAAGGCAGATTAATAAGCTTCAACCATAGATAGAAGTAAGTGTGGCCAGGCTTCTAGATAAGACGTATAAACACATAGAACAAACATAGCAACAGAGAAACAAATCTACTGCGGTTACTGATATGGTATGTTCGTCATACCGAGCGACAGCGCAAGTCAAGCACCCGCCGCACAAAAACATTTGTGAAAACAAGAAATTCCACTCATTGCAACTGCTGCCCATATCACATAGGACATGTAAATAATGAAGTTCATTAATCTATGAACCTATAGTATTCAGAAAGGGAAATCCCTTGTACCATATGTCCAGCTCCCATCACATTTTCTGCTATAGCTGAAAATGCATTGTAAAAAGCAACCCAGCTTTGGGCTTTGGAATAACTTAGCATCAGCATGTAATTTTTATGTTCACTTATGATTCCCACCCCCCCACCAATCCTTTGCATTATTATTTAAAACACATACTTGCCACTTCGGTCTTAGGATGTACACACTATTGCAGAATGTCTGTGAAATAGTTTTACTCCAGTAGCCCTTCGGCAGGCAACCAAAAAAAGCTGAAATCAGCAATTTTGCAACAGCATCCACAGCATTAAAGGCTCTTTAACTCTTTTGGGAGATGGGAGATAGTTCCACAAAGTCAATTATGGCTGCAGCCCTCTACCAGTCGGGGCTTTATGGCAGAGTGTGCCGACGGAAGCCTTTCTTCAGTGCAAGACATGAAAGCTGCTTACAGTTTGCAAAAGAACTAAGATTCCCTGGTCTGATGAGTCGAAGATTGAACTTTTTGGTGTTCATGGTAAGCGGTATGTGTGGGGAAAACCAGGCACTGCTCATCACCTGGAAAACACAATCCCAACAGTGACACATGGTGATGGCAGCATCATGTTGTCGGGGTGTTTTTTAGCTGCAGGGACAAGATGACTGGTTGCAATTGTAAGAAAGATGAATGTGGGCAATTACAGAGACAACCTAGATGAAAACCTCTTCCAGAGTGCTCTGGACCTTGTGCAATGCTCCTAAGAACATAGCTAAGAGCCCCAGCAAGAGCTCTGACCTAAACCCAATTGAGCATATCTGGAGAGACTTGAAAATGACTGTTCACCAATGTTCACCATCCAACCTGAGGTAACTGGAGAGGTTCTGCAAGGAAGAATGGTATAGGATCCCCAAATCCAGGTGTGAAAAGCTTGTTGCATCATTCCCAAGAAGACTCATGACTGTACTAGCTCAAAAGCTGCTTCTACTCAACACTAAGCAAAGTGGCTGAATACTTATGAACATGTGATATTTCATTTTTTCTTATCCTATAGTAACAAGGTTAACAATAATCATTTATCCACTATACTATAGTACTGTAGGCCGAGAGGAGTGCAGTAACCTGGTAAAAATATCAGAACATGTTTGTTCTGCAGAAAATTTACCATTGCTGAAAACTACTAACAACTCTGTAAGGTGATGAACAAAAGTAGTTAGGTGGAGTTGTCCCCCAACCAAATTTCCATTGAGGGGTAAGAAGGAAAATCCAAAATGGTGAATCTCATAAATAAAATGTAACCTTTAATAGACCACAAATAAAATGTAGTGTATAAAGCAAATAGTGATATAAGTATGTAGTATGAAACTACTGATGCAATTACGGCACGGCTCTGCCCTCACAGCTCACAGTCTATAAATCAAAAATAGGAAAGCATAATTGGCCTACAGGTAAGCAATCATGAAAAAGGTAATCACTAGCTACCCCTACACTAGGCAGCACATTGCTGGGCTTGGCTATGTCGGACTTCTATGTCTTCACACCATCTTCATCTGGTTGTTGTGGTGTACCCTGATGCCAACGAAACATGGAATGTCTCCTGTTGGGATGGCAGACATTTGGGCTGTGACTTCCAGTTGAGGTCTTTAGGATTCAACAATCTTGTATGAGGGTTAGCCTCCTCAGTCCTGGAGTATATGTTGCTACCCTACTATCCATCATCCCTTCGACCTTTGACTTTCCTTTCTATAAAATTCCTAAAGTCAACTGTAATGTGACATCCTGAGGCACAGCACCCTCATAGTTGTATAATAAGGCATTGAAATTATCCGTAGCCTTTCCCTCCTGGCTTCTGCATCACTTCATGGGTAAGCACTTTTACCTTATTTGTGATTACTTACCTGTGTTAGCCTTATCTGATTTTTTTTTGTGGGCAGAGCTGAGCTGTATGTATCACAATTTGTTTTATGCACTACTTTAGATTTATTATTTAATAAAAGTTGCTTTTTTTTACGAGATTCACCATGTTGTATTTGGACAACTGTAAGGGTAGCCTTTTGTTACCTAAATTTCTTAAACTGAAAATCAGTTGCATTAGATTGTCTTCATTTGAATTCCATTATCTTTAATGGCATTGGTAGCTTCATAGCTATTCTATAAGCAACAGAAACCAACCGAAATAGATCACATGCTTCGCTGTTGCTATGCCAAAGGCTCAACTTTTATGCTAAAAAGTAGCAGAATCATTAGAAAAGCCGAAATGCTGTGTATAAATGCATAAATTGTTCTGGAAATCCATTTCTGATGCAAATTTTGTTACTTGGTGTGTGTATGGGAAATGGTTAAATCCCATTCACTAAACTATGCTGCAGATTTTGGGCAGAGAAAGTCAAATATGTGTGAAATATACATTGTATACAGATGAACTTAGGAATTCATGGAAAACTAGGATGGGTTTAATCTCCCGGAGCAATGTCCTCTCTTTATTGGGGCTCCATGTTCTCGCTAATAAAAGTGGGGAGGGTCTCCATAGGAGAGAACCTGTATCTATGATGTCAATGTGCTCCAACAGGAAGGGGGTGTATATACACAGAGAATACTTCATTTGCACTGTGCATGCTGTGTGACTAATCCCCATGGATTGAACATCTAAACACAGGTGCAATGACGTCAAAGTCAACCTACCTAAACACCATAGTCACAGCCCTACAAAACAAACACATGAATATATTCTTGGAGCTATAAAAACGTTTGTCCTCACTTTTGACATCAAAATCACCAGTCAGACACTGATCTAAACTCCCATTTCCAGAAGAGATTGATTTAGCCGTTCTGGAAGTTACCAGTCACAGATTTATATCTTACGAATGTGTTTCTCTCCCAAAGCCAAAGTAACCTTTTGTATTGTTTGTTTAGTGCACTTAGGAAAATGCAGCCTTGTCAGTCATGCTGAAGGATTTGATTTAGCGGGCAGCCAAATGTGTTTGAAATGTTTCATTAATAACATGTGTTTACTATTGGGAGAAGCCGACTTAGAGTGCAAAGATTGTGTTTGTCTATCATTTACTGTAACCCCACTGTTAATAACATACAATGGTTTGTGGTTATGCCACAATCTAACTCAGGTTTGAATATATAAACTTCAATCCTGGTGGTCTGCACAGAACAGTGGCACAGAGGCATTGCTCAACCTGCTATATGAGACGCTGACCTGGAAGGCGCAGTGATCTAATCATATTTTTGGACTGGAAATAAAACAAAAAAAGCATACTTGGGTTTGCACTCATGTGAGAAACACATTTCAATATTTTTTTTTTTTTGTTCTTAGAAAAAAGAGAATCGGAAAGAGCAAGAATTTGACATTCCTTCTCCTTTGGGCAAATTAAATGCAGATATCACTAAGGTTTTAATTTTCAACAGTTTTATGAGAACAAGATATTTTCCTATGCACTCTACACCGTATACAGTGCCTTGGTAAACAGTACAATGTCTCAGAGCTCCGAGACATTCATATATCGTAGAAATGTTTTGGATGAAAATTTTGCTCTCTGAAAAGTTGAGTTGGCTCTATATATACATATATATACCGTATATACTCGAGTATAAGCTGACCCAAGTATAAGCCGAGGCCCCTAATTTTGCCAAAAACCTGGTAAAACCTGTATTTTTTTACTTGAGTATAAGCCGGGTTTGGGTTATCAGCACATTTTTTTGCGCTGAAAAACTAGGCTTATACTCGAAATACCTATAATAAATTGCAAAGAAATAACCAACATGTATGGGTGTGACACATTTGAAAAAGTGCAGTTCCCAAAATCTCTTATTGTTTTATATTAGATATTAGTAGAACCTAAGAAATAGAATCTGTAGGGTAGTAGAATTCAATACAACTGCAGCTGCAACTGATTTGGACCGACATAGTATGAGACTAAATTGGGAAGCTAAGGGTCTTCCTCAGTTGCATATCTATTATATCTTTGAATGTCATAAGCAAGGGGATTTCCAGAATTATACATGGCTGCTTTTTTCCAGTACTACTGGACGATAGTAAAATTTCTCCAACGGACAACTTCTTTGAGACCACCACTTTATCCAGATCAGATTTTTTTTTGTAAGTATAATAAATAAAGTGCACACATTTTTATCATACAGTACTGAGCTATCTGCATTTATTATTCCTGATAGAGATTTTCTGGTGGAGGTAAAAATGTTAGGAACTGGACAACGCTGCACAACCGTGGAAGCTGCATGAGTGTTTATCCACTCCAACAATAGAGAACTTTTGGAATTGACTTGGAGAACATATCACCTTGTAGAAATGGGAAAACTCCTGAGGTTCAAGCCTTGTATCGGTATAGATCTCCTTGTGAAACTGATCATACCCGTTGCTTGGGCCTCTTGATGTATCAAACAGGTGGCTGCGCTGAGTTTTATTTCTGGTAAATAAACTCCATAGCTCACATGTCAGTCCTATTTCTTGGAAGTGTGTTTGAATCTGACCATAATCTTGTTGCTGCTAATTATTGTTAAAGTACTTGGCTAGAATTTTGCCAGTACCCTCCCTAAACTTTGACTCACCTGGCTATTATACATGTGGCTTGTTACCTGGATATATATTTTTCGTTTTAGTTTGGCTTTATCTACTTTTTCCGCTGGTGTGACTCTGGCTTTTCTATTGTGAGTTTCCTTTTTGCACTTTAAGTAGCTTCTGTGCTCTTCTGTTCCTTCCTGGAATAGTCTCTTCTCATTCTGGTACTTAGTTTATTGTCCTGGGTAATGCGTGTGGCCCATTGTTTGCATCCTGCATGTCTTAAGCATGCAAATGAAAGTAGAGGAGGACTGGCAGAGCTGCAAATTCAAGGTGAATAGGACCTACTCTATCATTTGCAGCTCAGAGAGTTGATTTACACTGTTGTGTGTATTAGCCCATAGAAATAAATGGGGATGTGTACCATTATTGCTACTGGTGAACCCCATACTTTTTTGCTATTTCAACATACAGAAGAATTTGAACAAAATCTGATCAAAAGGTTGTACAGTTCCCATTTTTACAAATTGTACAAATGATTCTAATTTTTTAAATCTGTTAAACCATAAAAATTGAGATAAATTTGGTGAACTACATTGAAATAAAACCCAAAATAATAATTGTTGTAAATGTGTTTTTTGTCACATTTTGGGATTTTTTTTGTCAAGCTTCCCATTACCTTGCATAAAACATTCAATGATTTCAACTTTATCAATATATATTTTAGCCAATCTAGTCACAGTGCCCCAAAGTGGACAATAGCCAGAGTGCCCCACAGCATTCAACAGTTTTAGGGCCCCCATAGCATCCAAAAGCCACAGTGCCTGCCCCCAATAGCCAAACAAGACTGTGCAGAGCCCAATAGCTAATAGACAAAGTGCCTGCCCTAGTTGCCACTAGTCACAGTGTCCTCCAGTAGTAATTAGTCACAGTGCCTGCCCCCCTCTAGCCATTAGTCATAGAGTGCCTTCCCCCCTTTTCGCCAATAGTCACAGTGCCCGCCCACTTTTAGCCACTAGTCACAGTGCCTGACCACCTTAGAAAATAGTCACAAGGCCCCATAGTAGGCAAGGGGAAAAAGAACTCTCTCGGACGCTGACACCTCCATTGCATCATCTTCTGATTCCCAAGTGATTGTGCAGGAGGACATGCATCAATGTTGATTGTATCATCTGTGCAGGAGGCGGCCTGCTTCAGCCTGTGAGATGGGATGTGGCAGAGCAGGGAGACAAACATTAAATGGGGATAGCAGCCAGTTCCTCCCTGGCTCGCAGAGCTGGCTGTAAATTTATAAACTGGCCCGGGCAAGCTGACAAGAGACAGCCACATCCCACCACTGGGAGCACTACAAATATGTATGTCTTGATATTCTGGATACTCCCATTGTTCATGGATTGAAAATGACTAGTTATGTCTGAAAACTGACATGTAATACATATTGTGGAGAAGCCAAGTAGATTTATTGCTTTTGTCAACAAATAAACTAGGAGAGGAAAAGTGAGCAATGTAGGGGCCCTTTATGGAACAAATGTATCCCCAGTGACAATATTTTGGCTAAAACTTTGGCTTCATGTAATATCAGAATACATTTCCTGATTATGGATGACACTATTTTGCATTTCTGACTTTAAGTTTAGAGAAAACTTGAAAATTGACTTGCAAGTTTATAATTATCTGTTAACAAGTATTCCCTTCCCAAATTTAGATTTCGAGCTTAAACTCATAAAAGCTAAAACAGTCTAAATATTTTCACCAGGAATATACATCTTTATCTAAAGACGATTGCTTCATACAGTCAAAAGAACTTACCAATATAGCTGTATATTTCAGGCAGTAGTTGGATTTGTTTCCAATTTTATTTAACATTTTACAAATCTTTTTCTGAACTTTTACCCCAATTTTAACAGTTTTATCCAAAATCTCTTATAGCAGTACACAATTATCCTATGTATTTGAACTTTTCAGAAGTGATATAAATTGAGATGGATCTCTAGTAGAGATGAGCGAGCACTAAAATGCTCGGGTACTCGTTATTCAAGACGAACTTTTCCCGATGCTCGAGTGCTCTTTTCGAGTAACGAGCCCCATTGAAGTCAATGGGAGACTCGAGCATTTTTCAAGGGGACCAAGGCTCTGCACAGGGAAGCTTGGCCAAACACCTGGGAACCTCAGAAAAGGATGGAAACACCACGGAAATGGACAGGAAACAGCAGGGGCAGCATGCATGGATGCCTCTGAGGCTGCTTAATCGCACCATTATGCCAAAATTATGGGCAACAGCATGGCCATGACAGAGTGACCGAATGAGGCTAGATAGCATCTAAAACATCCAATAATTGACCCTGACACTATAGGGGACGGCATGCAGAGGCAGCGGCAGCGGCAGCAGCGGCAGGCTAGAGAGTGTCATGGCAACATACCCTAAATGGACTCAGGCTTCAAACCAATGGGTGGCAGAGAGGAACCAAAGGAGGTGAGCAAGAAGCGCTCAAATAATATCGGTACATGATAAAAGTTTGCCAGTATATTTTGTGGATTACACAGCAGGGTGGCGACAAAGTTAACATGGAAGCCATGAAAACAATCCAAAATTCTGCCTGACACAGCTCGTTTGATAAGGGGACCATGTATGGAGGCAGTGTACTAGTAGTAGATCAAAGGTGCTGCAGTTAAAACTATGTTAGTTGGATCTTGGCATGGAGCTGGCGCTCCGCTGCCAGGCGAGCTTTCGCCAATCCAAGCCCCTGTCTCTAGGCTACTCCCCAAACAGCACTTCTAAGAACCTTTTGTATAAGATCAAGTGTAGTAGCGTTCTTATAAGTTTGGGATATGGCGGGTGAGGGGAATGTAAACATCTGCGCAAGAAGCGCTGAAATAATATCCGTAAATGAAAAAAGTTTTCCAGTATATTTTGTGGCTTACACAGCACGGTGGCGACAAAGTTAACAAGTTTGATGTGGAATGCCCTGTAATAGCTCTTGGGCGGTGTGCCTTTTATCACCTAGGCTCAGCAGTTTGAGCACCGCCTGCTGTCGCTTAGCGGCGGCACTGCTGCTGTGCCTAGAGCTACCGACTGATGGCGCCATGCCCACGGATGGTAATTCGGAGGAGGAGGAGGTGGAGGAGGGGTGGGAGGAGGAGGAGGCATAGTAGGCCTGAAACACCTGGACCGAGGTAGGCCCCGCAATCCTCTGCGTCGGCAGTATATGACCAGCCCCAGGGTCAGACTCGGTCCCAGCCTGCACCAAGTTAAGTGTAGTAGCGTTCTTATAAGTTTGGAATATGGCGGGTGAGGGGAATGTAAACAGATGCGCAAGAAGCGCTGAAATAATATCCGTAAATGGTAAAAGTTTGCCAGTATATTTTGAGGATTACACAGCAGGGTGGCGACAAAGTTAACAAGTTTGTTGTGGAAGCCATGAAAACAACCCAAAATTCTGCCTGACACAGCACGTTTGATAAGGCGGCCATGTATGGAGGCAGTGAACTAGTAGTAGATTAAAGGTGCTGCAGTTAAAACTATGTTAGTTGGTTCTTGGCATGGAGCTGGCGCTCCGCTGCCAGGCGAGCTTTCGCCAATCCAAGCCCCTGTCTCTAGGCTACTCCCCAAACAGCACTTCTAAGAACCTTTTGTATAAGATCAAGTGTAGTAGCGTTCTTATAAGTTTAGGATATGGCGGGTGAGGGGAATGTAAACAGATGCGCAAGAAGCGCTGAAATAATATCCGTAAATGGTAAAAGTTTGCCAGTGTATTTTGTGGATAACACAGCAGGGTGGCGACAAAGTTAACAACTTTGATGTGGAATCCATGAAAACAACCCAAATTTCGGCCTGACACACCTCGTTTGATAAAGGGACGATGTATGGAGGCAGCTATATGGACGACTTTTGGAGGTAGCAATGGAGACAACGTGTGGAGGCTGCTATGGAGACAATTCAATTTGGATAGTGCCTGTATGTGGCAGTCCAAAAAAGTTTTCAAACCAGAGGAGCAGGTAGGTGGCACTCCATAAAAATGGAATAGATTGAGTGCCTGTATGTGGCAGTCCAAAAAAGTTACTACTTTAACATCCAAAAATTCTAATGATTCTCGACTAAATTTCGAAGTAAATTTCATGTTCATATTATTTTCATTCAGGTAAGTGACGAAACTGTTAAATTCCACTTCGGAACCTTCCCATATTAGGAAGACATCGTCCACATACCTGAAAAAAGACTTAATGAACCTGGTAAAGGGATTTTTAATTGTGAATATATATCTTTCTTAGAAGATCCCTAGGAAGATATTTGCTAGGGTACAGGCAACTGGTGTCCCCATTGCGGTTCCAACCAGCTGGAGGAACCATTTTCCGTCGAATTCAAAGGCATTGTGAGACAAGATAAATGTTAGGGAGTCACAGATAAAGTCTATAAATACATCACTCTTCTCAGTATTCATTAATACATCACGAATTGCTGAAACAGCAGTGTTTTGAGGAATGCGAGTATATAGACTTTCGACATCAATAGATGCAATACTGTAGCTCTCCAACCATTCAAATGTCTCCAGACTTTTAAGAAATGAATTTGTATCCTTGAGATAAGATGTGATATTTTTCAGTAGAGGTCGTAGAAGCCAATCAATGTATTTTGAAAGGGGCTCTGTTAAGGAGCCTATACCGGCAACGATCGGACGGCCGGGGGGATTTGTAAGGGACTTATGTATTTTAGGGATAAAATACCAGCTGGGCTTTCGAGGGAATTGAGGTAGAAGTTTAACGGCCCTCTGTTCAGATAGAGCTCCTTTTTCTACATATTTTCTGAGATGTGTCTGGAGTTTTGTTTTAAATTTTTGTACAGGGCAGCCATCTAAGGTTGTATACGTGGTCATATCCGACAATTGTCGGTGGGCTTCGTTGCTATAATAGCTTCTATCCATAATTACCACATTTCCCCCCTTGTCCGCAGGCTTCACCACCACGTCTTTATTACAGCGTAATGCTCGAAGTGCAGCTCTCTCCTGATCCGAGATGTTGTCTTTTATCCTTGGATAGATTTGTGCACGTACATCTCTGAGTACCTGATTATAGAACGTGGAAAGTGGGGTACCTGCGGGCAAGGGGGGAGAAAAGGCGGATTTAATGCCGCCTGTGAAATCTTCAATTTCTACAATCCCAGGTTCCGCTGGGCTATCATCCTCCAAAGATAATAAGGTTTCAAGGACCTCTCTATCTTCTCGAGAGGGTGGTGTATTGGCGATGAAGCCCAAAGGACCTACGACTGCTGGTATTTCACCTGCTTTTTTCTCCACTGGTTGTGGAGGATTATTCTTAAACCATTTAAATAAATTGATTTTTCTAACAGCTTTATATAAATCAATTTCAAAGTCCACTTCGTCAAAGTTTTGAATTAGTGCAAAACTCAGTCCTTTCGATAGAAGGTTAATACAGTCCTGTGACAGGATAAGTGATGAGAGATTCACCACTTCTCCTCCTTCCATTGTTCCAATACTCCTGGTTCCTTTTGCTTCTGTTATCTTCTCCACGATACTTGCTTGCGTTTCGTTGCCACGCTTCTTTTCCGACTTTCTACTATGGCGTCCTCTTCTGATTTGTCTTCTAAAGGGAGTGTACTTTTTTCACTGCCTTGATTTTCTTTACTCCTTGTTTCACTTTTTTGCATAGGTAAAGTGGTTCCCATAGCCAAATTGTCTTCTGAAGTGCTGGTATCGGATTCTGTTACCCAATATTCTGACGATCTTTTTTTCGTGTTTTTATTTCTATTTTTATTTTGCTGGTGATTTTTTCCGCGAGAGGTGCTACTTTTTTTGATTTTAGAGTTCCATGAAAAGATCTGTTTTTCGTCATAGTCGGCTTTGTCACGTAGAAATTTATCTCGTTTTCTCTCCTTTATTTCAGTTTGGATAGTGACAATTCTTTTTTCCAGCTTTTTAAGGAAGGATTGTAGTTGGGATTCATTCATACGAGTTCTTAATTCAATTTTAGCTTTGCATAAATCAGTGACTATTCTTTCATATTCTTGTTCGAAACGGTCCGTCGTCTGTAGCATGTCCGGTAACTCTCTACCTGCTTCAACCGACTTCAATAAAACTACACGTTTTTTGGTGAGTGACCCGACTATTCTTTCCTTTTTGTTGATGTTTACTACGATAAAAAAGGAAATGGCAGACTGTGCCTAATTGAAATCCAACCCCTAATAAATTTTCCCACTTCGGTCTTTGCGATGGATATGTGCGTCACTAAGCGCAAAACACAGCGGTCGCAAGTCTCACTACAAATTGCTCACAATTTGCTAGTAGATGCACTGCAGCAAGTACAGCCACCAGCACATCAACCAGAAATCAAATATATATAACGCTACTGTAGGCGTAAGTAAGCCGTTTGGATTCTCCTATGGCTATTTTCTAGCCAAGTATGAAAGCACACTGCTATGCCAGATGAGATGACGCTGAGTTATTAAAAAAATAAACGTAAAATAAAAAAGGAAATACAGAGAAAAAGATATGGCAGGCTACTACGTGTTTTCACCTATGTTGTGCACCTGGACAACTGTGGAATCTGCAGTATACACTAGGCGGTGCGCTCCGGCTTTTGCTTGACAGCTTGACAGCGTAGTAAACATCAACAAAAAGGAAAGAATAGTCGGGTCACTCACCAAAAAACGTGTAGTTTTATTGAAGTCGGTTGAAGCAGGTAGAGAGTTACCGGACACGCTACAGACGACGGACCGTTTCGCGCACAAGCGCTTTCTCAGGTCTGTGAATCCAGTTGTTCATAGTTAGCCTTGATCAGAAACTAGGCTTGAAGTGGGTCATGGGGGAAGGGGGAGAGAGGAGAAATGGGAGGAGGGGGGGGGTCGAAAACATCGGAGTTAGAGATAGTGGATGTATCGGTGACGAGCGGGTTGCGTTGATGGCAGAGATTGGGCGTGGGACAGAGGGGGTGGCAACAAAGGGAAGGGAGAAGGGAAAGAAGAGAAGAGGAGGGGGGAGAGGGGGAGGATGCTGGAAAGTTGGGGTGGCTTGTGGCTGTGGACCGCATAACCTGATTTGCGTGTGGGGAAAGGGGGGGGGGCCGGGGTCCGGATACGACGAATGATGCTTGAGGAGGGAGGTGCGAGAGGGGGCCATCGTTCCCTCTATAGCCTATAGGTCATCATCGATCCAGGGCTTATCAGGGGGGGGGGGGTCGTGGAGATTTCACATTAACATGGTCTTTAGTGGGGTGACGGCATAGGGGGGTGAGATTAGGATGGGCACTATAGTTAATGGTTTGGGGTTCCCTCCAGGGGGGGCTTCGGTGGTTGTGTATGAAGAGAGCTGAACGCGAGTAGTGGGGTGTGGGGAGGAAAGTTGGGGGTGGAGTATCAAAGTGGAGGCTACATTGGGTTTTGTTGCATGTGTCCTGGCAGGGGCTTACTATCAGCTTAACATGGGTAATGTAGGGAGCCATGTAGCTTGTGGGGGCAGCGGATGTGGCGCGGTAGAGTTGAGGGGTGGATCGACAGGAGGGGGGGGGTGTCGCGTGTGGTATGCCACGTAAGAGGGGGAGTGAGGGTGGAAGGGGTGTTGGTAGCCAGTTGGGAAGAAAAGCATTTGCTTCTCATACTTGTGTTTATTAAGCTATGAGTTGTTGAACCCTTCTGATCCTGATTGGCAGAATGTGGCACACCACAGTCGTCGGTCTCTCCTTGTTTCCTAAAGAACCTCCAGACTTTGAAAACTAGCCCTCGCCGAGGAGCCCTCGCCACGGGAGCTTCACTAGTTGACACATTTGGCGCTGATGCACCAGCTCTGGCCCTGCCTCTCCGTCTGGCCCCACCACTGCCTCTTCCAACCTGTTCTGGTCGAGGATCTCTCCCGTCTCATAGCAAACTGTGTTCACCCGGCTCTCAACCCAGCTGGGTCTGTCACCTCATCATCCTCCGATCCCTCAGTCGCTCCCCCCTCGGACTTCCTGCCCTGACAACAACTCGCCCCTGTCTGACAACCGTGTCTCCTCATCGTCGGACACCTCTTTACACCTTCTTCTCAGTACGTCAACAAGGTCATCATCACCCACAGGACTGCGACTGTGAAAAACCTGGGCATCGGAAAAATTGCTCATCAGCAACCGACAAGTGGTTTGTGACTGTGGGAAGGGTCCAGAAAACAGTTCCTCAGAGTATGCCGGTTCAAATGGCAAATTTTGTCTGGGAGGGGGCAGACTGGGGGGGAGGAGGCTGAGGTGCAGGAGCTGGAGGGTGCCGATTCGGTGACATGGGTGGACTGCGTGGAAGACTGACTGGTGGACAAATGTGCTTGAAGTCTTGTCGGCACTCCACGACAATCACCTGTTCGCACTGTTCTGGCCTCAACAGTGCTCTACCACGAGTCCCAGTAACTTCAGACATGAAACGAGGGAGTGTAGCTCTGCGGCTTTCCCCTGACCCCTCATAAGCAGGTGGTGTCTCACCCCGCCAGGACCACGGCCTCTGACCCCTGCAGTAGTTGGACAGCCCACGTCCCGCCCTCGTCCCACCCCAGCCCTCGGTTAAACATTTTGAAAATGAGAGTTAAACTTTAATTTTTTTTTTAACTTTTTTTGTGTTTTTTTTTTTTTGTGTGTTTTTTAGTTTTAAAAACCAAACGATGCATCCTATTGCTAGGGCTATTTCTAGCCAAGTATGAAAGCACACTGCTATGCCAGATGAGATGACACTGAGTTATTAAAAAAATAAACGTAAATAAAAAAGAATGGCAGACTGTGCCTAATTGAAGTCCAAACCCCGGGCCCTAATAAATTTCCCACTTCGGTCTTTGCGATGGATATGTGCGTCACTAAGCGCAAAACACAGTGGGTCGCAAGTCTCACTCCAATTGCTCACACTTTGCTAGTAGATGCACTACAGGCCAGCCACCAGCAGATCAACCAGAAATAAAATATATATCGCTACTGTAGGCTAAGTAAGGCCGTTTGGATTCTCCTATGGCTATTTTTCTGCCAAGTATTAAAGCACACTACTATGCAGATGAAGATGACGCGAGTTTGAAAAAATAAACGTAAAATATAAAAAAGGAAATGGCAGACTGTGCCTAATTGAAATACAACCCGGGCCCAATAATTTTCCCACTTCGGTCTTTGCGATGGATCTGTGCGTCACTAAGCGCAAAACACAGTGGTCGCAAGTCTCACTCCAAATTGCTCACAATTGCTAGTAGATGCACTGCAGCACTACACCGACAGCCACCAGCAATCAACCAGAAATCAAATATATATAACGCTACTGTAGGCGTAAGTAAGCCGTTTGGATTCTCCTATGGCTATTTTCTAGCCAAGTATTAAGCACACTACTATGCGCGATGAGACGCTGAGTTATAAAAAAATAAACGTAAAATAAAAAAGGAAATGGCAGACTGTGCCTAATTGAAATACAACCCCGGGCCCAATAATTTTCCCCCACTTCGTTCTTTGCGATGGATATGTGCGTCACTAAGCGCAAACACAGTGGTGCGAAGTCTCACTCCAAATTGCTCACAATTTGCTAGTAGATGCACTGCAGCAACTACAGCCACCACAGATCAACCAGAAATCAATATATATAACGCTACTAGGCGTAAGTAAGCCGTTTGGATTCTCCTATGGCATTTTCTAGTCCAGTATTAAAGCACACTACTATGCAAGATGAGATGACGCTGAGTTATGAAAAAATAAACGTAAAATAAAAAAGGAAATGGCAGACTGTGCCTAATTGAAATACAACCCCGGGCCCTAATAAATTTCCCACTTCGGTCTTGCGAGGATATGTGCGTCACTAAGCGCAAAACACGTGGTCGGCAAGTCTCACTCCAAATTGCTCACAATTTCTAGTAGATGCACTGCAGCACTACAGCAGCCAGCAGATCAACCAGAAATCAAATATATATAACGCTACTGTAGGCGTAAGTAAGCCGTTGGATTCTCCTATGCTTTTCTCTAGCCAGTATTAAAGCACACTACTATGCAAGATGAGATGACACTGAGTTATTAAAAAAATAAACGTAAAATAAAAAGAAACTGGCAGACTGTGCTAATTGAAATCAAACCCCTAATAAATTTTCCCACTTTGGTGGTTGAGGTGGATATGTGTGTCATAAGAGCTAAACAAACGGGTAGCAAGTCCCCTGCTAATTCCTCACAAATATGGTACTAGCTGCACTACTAGTGCCAGCAAGCCCCCACAAGCAAATAAAAAAAATTATAACGTTATTGTAGCCCTAAGAAGGGCGTTGGGTTGTTGTAGAATCATCCTGCTAAAGTAAGCTAATAGAACACCCAACGCTTTCCCTGACCAGCAGCAGCTCTCTCCCTAGCGGCATCCAGACAGAGAATGATCCGAGCAGCGGCGCAGCGGCTAGTCATCCCAGGGTCACCTGATCTGGCCAGCCAACCACTGCTATCGACGTGTAAGGGTTACCCACGTCATGTTGGGTGGAGTGCAGAGTCTCCTGGCTTGTGATTGGCTCTGTTTCTGGCCGCCAAAAAGCAAAACGGCGGGAGCTGCCATTTTCTCGAGCCATCATCTCTAATCTCTAGCCTTTCCTGACTGCATTCTGACTAGATATGATGGAATAATATTTAAGGTCAATCTGGCCTGCTGTGTGATTTCCACTGCTAAGTTGACATTTTGTTTCAGTCTCTAGTTTATAATAAACGTTAATTTGTTTATAATTCAATTCTAGTTTCAAAATTAAAGTTATTTGAATATTGAAATATCATTATAAAGTGCAACTAAACCTTTGAAGCTTTTTTTTTAATTTCAGAAATGAATAGTTATACAAGTGATATTAATTAACCTTGTTATATTCTTTGTTAAGTAAAGAAGCTTATCTGTGTCTTGTTTCTGTTCTTTCTCCTGCAGTGAGCACTGTGATTAAAAGCACTTAGGGAGATAATAGGACTAATGATTAACTATTTCCATACCTAGGGCATATCTCCCTTGATGATTAAGCTCTTTGCATTGATTAGACTGTCTGTAAACAGTTAAAGGACGTGGAAGGTGCAGGGGCGTGCATAATTAGCAGCCCTTAGGGGATGAGTATCTTTAGCTGTTTTTTTAAGTTGTTGATTTCCTTAAAGTCTAAATCATTTACTTAATGAAGTATATTACAAAGTTTACTATTATTACCAGCACAATTAATTTCTGAAAAGACTCAGCTCAAAAGACTCACATGGGCTCAT
This sequence comes from Engystomops pustulosus, assembly GCA_019512145.1. Lineage (NCBI taxonomy): Eukaryota > Metazoa > Chordata > Amphibia > Anura > Leptodactylidae > Engystomops > Engystomops pustulosus. The sequence goes on along the minus strand of CM033641.1, from coordinate 57,828,753 downwards.
TCACATAGATGTTGAGTCAAAGTGACTGGGGAGCTTTAAAACATGAAGAAGAATAATATAGGGATAGTAGTACTGCTTCACAACATACGTTTTTAAAAAAAATTTTTTAGTTAGTGTGGATTAGTTTAACTGACATGTATTTTAACTAATTATGTCTTTGCTGTGCAGCAGCCCATAGTTCAGGAGTTTCAGGAGGAGTTGGCATCTCCAGGTTAATCTGTCCTTAAACAGTAAGACTTGGGTCACACATCCACAAGCTTCTCACAGTAGCTGGCAAGAATTTGGTCCCATTGTCCACTCCAAAACATTGGTGCTCATTTACTTACCCGGTCCAGTTGCGATCCAGCTGCGCATTCTCCGACGAGGAATCGGGTTCTGCCAGGATTCACTAAGGTCGTGCACCCGTTATATACCACCAGGTGTCGCTGCTGCGCCGAGGTCCGCCGGAGTTCACCTTCTTCCTGGTGCATGTGAGTGCTTGATCTTGTGACACTTTTCATTTTTTAAATTCCGTGGTTTTTCCAAATCTGTGGGGTTGTCTGATGGTCACGCGCCCGATTTCTGTCGCGTGAAAGCTGGCGCCGATGCACCTAAATTCGATCGCTTATGCCAAAATCCCGGGGTGATTCAGCGCAAAACGCAAAAATTCGGGAAACCCGACGAAAGTCCGGCCGCGGAGCCTTTAGTAAATGAGCCACATTGACTATGTTATTTTTAAGTCTCTTTGTAATCAGTTTGGCAGTAGCTTCAGGTCATTGTCCATTTGGAAGACCCATTTGCTTCCAAGCTTTAACTTCCTGGCTAATTTCTGACTAATGGTTTTTGGCAAATATAAATAATTTTGGTAATCCTAATTGACCTAAAACAGGAACGGTTAATTCTGATTTTATGTCAGACAGTGAGAACATGCATATGTGTCTTTTTATATAATAAAAATAATTCCTTAATTTAAATAAAGAACACAGATTATGCAGCGCTACACAGAATTTGCCAAATTGGCTCCTGTCCCCAATGAGGCTCACAATCTAATAAACCTAGAAATATGTTTTGGAGTGTGGGAGGAAACCGGATGAACTGAAGGAAATCACGTAAACATGGATAGAACATACAAACTCTTTGCAGATGTTGACCTGAACCCAGGACCCCAGAGCTGCAAGGCTGTAATGCTAACCACTAAGCCACCATACTGCCCACTATTGTCTATGTAAACATCTGGTTTCCTCTGCATGTGCTTTCCAAATCTCCGCACTAGCCTGAACCAAGTGCTTCTTCAGAGGTCAATGCCAGTGACCTTGTTTGGTTCCGCTTTAAGGGGTTGCCATGATGTTAAAATACTATGGCCCCCACACATGTGATAGGCCAATTTTAGATTGCAAAAAGTAAGATGATAACAATGCAAATAAGCTGTTTGAAAGAGTTGTGGCAACTTTGCAAGAGCTGCAGCCTGTTCATTGTGTGTGTTGGGTCTGGACACTGCCTTTTAGTAAATAATGTAATACTTTTTGCAGTGACTGCTCTAGGTATTGCTGTGCTGTCCCATTCGCTTTAACAATGACAAGGCTGGAGCCACAAGCTCTTCATTCTGCTGATATACACAAGTGCTTAGAGTGGGGCCCATACCAATCTATTATTAATTATCTATCCTAAGGCTGAATAGTTGAATAGCTCTTTTAATATTGATCAAATATGGGACATTTTAGAAATTATACATTCTATAAATAGGGAAATCCCTACATTGGTTATTGTTAGAGGTTGATAGGTATTCTCAAACACATCCAAGTCCTATTATCATTTCAAACTACATGGCAATTCCTAACTTTATGATATTTTGATAGTTATCTACAAGTTGACCTATAGTTTGAATTAAAAGGATTAGAATATTTATTAGAAGGATTTCATCAGCCCAAGTTGAGTTACCCATTCTAATTATACCAGAAAGTGGAGCCGTGTGGTGGAGTCATATTGTCTGCGTGTAGTTTTTAGGTGACCCAATAAAAAATGATTTCCTATTTGTAAAACTAAAATCTTATATCTATATCCAGGTCGGCATCAGAGATCTCTTTTACAACACTGACCTCTAGTGGTAGATTCATAGATTGACATGAATTTTTGAAAAAATTGGGATACAGGCAGTCCTCGGGTTACATACAAGATAGGGTCTGTAGGTTTGTCAAAAAATGACACCTTACATAGGTCCGTACACCAAAGTGTGAAAAAGTTATTGGCCCCTGGGATTGTACTGACCCAAAGAATAAAGGTGAATTGAAGCGCACAAAGAAAGCCGTAAAAAAACAGATCCCTGTAAATTTGTTTTTTTAGTCAATTTCACCTTACATTTTTTTCCAGCTTTTAAGTGCATTGCATTGAATACTAAATTGTCCCACAGATAACAAGCCCTCATTCATCTCTGTAAACGGAAACATCAAAAAGTTATAACTTTTGGAATGAAGAGAGTGAAAAACTGAAACGAAAAAGGGCTAAACCCTGAGTCCTGAAAGGGTTAAATTGATTATAGCTTAAAGCAGTATTCAAAGGAGGAGATTCAAGTTTTTTGAAGGCACACAGCAGCAATTTCTTATTTCTATGGACATAGTGGGACAGTACTTTCAATAGGGCATTTAGCTTATCCAAACATTATAGTAACCTGATTTAAAGTTTATGTGGACAATGTACAACACTGCAGCACATCAATGGGGATTGTGAAGAGGGTGGGGATAGGTTTGGTGAGTTTGGGTATAATTAGGAGCTAAACCTGTCTAAGCTGACAAGTCATTGCTGGGAGAAGTCTTCATGGTGGTCTTGGCTAAATGGACAAGAGAAGTCAATGGCTACAAGAAGATTTTGAGTGTATCATGTTTACATTGTATGATGTGGCTTTGCCAGCGTACAAAATTGTGGCAGGTGCTGACCGATGCAGACTTGCCCCAGTTCCAGGCACAGGGAAGTAACGCTCCGCACCGGTGCCTCTGCCTTCAGCCCTCTTGGTGTGGAGGTGGCCTCCTGCCATAAACAGGGTTTGTGCAACAAAATATGGTAGCAAATTTTTAAACACTAAACATTGGTAACGTGTGGTCATGATTTGATGATATTATACAGTTCTTCTATTATTATATTATTGCTAATATTAGTCTTTTATTTCATTTCCTTCACCATGTTAGTTATATTTCAGCACTGTTTGATAGCAACATTTGCTTCTGATATAGTTGCAATATTGTTATATGCTACATTTAAATGTATATACATGTTTGTTTTGGGAGGGGGGTGAATGCCACTGACTATTTAGGAGTCTAAGAATGTCCAAAGTGCTCATGTCTTAAAGATTCTCCGCTCCCTTACCTCATTCCCTCCTAGTCTGAATTGGAATATTTTCATATAACTCTCAATTTTTTCTAGTTTTCCTTTTATCAAATACAATTTTTATTATGAAGACATTTTTATTTTAGTAAAAATGTTGTACAATTTGAGTTTTCAATATTCTATTGATATCAGTGACACATTCTGCATTTTTTGTAGACTTTTTCGCAAGTTCCACACAGTTGCTAGCTACACCCCTACAGTGGATGGTAAGTAGTAGGATGCAGCTGTTCACAGGAAATTGGACTTTACTGCACACCTCTGTAATGGATTAGTTCAAATGATTCTCATTAAAACTATTCCCAAAGCTGGAGGTTTTGTAGGAACAGGTGCCTAATTTGTGTCAGCCGCACTTAAATAACTCTGCAGGCATTTCAAGAATTTGAAGATCATAAATAATATAAGAATGAAATACTATAATTTATGATGTTTTATCAGAATGTACAGTATGTACTCTGCATGTACTGTGCACATAATGAGGAAATGTATGATGACAAGTTTAATATTAGACAAAAAAGTGTTTAACATATTAAAAATACAAACATATTGGTCCACATTTATTAAAGCCTCTGCACCAGTTTTCTGTCTGACCTTACATGTTCTTTCAGTAAAAACTACTTGCACGTTTAATTATAAAGCGTCACCACTGCCCTATACCCGATACGGCACAAAATTCTGCACTGAAAGGGGCGTTCCGGTGCTCAATCGGACCATGCGCCACATTTAGCATGCAGAGTCCAGGCAGCACAGTGGCTCAGTGGTTAGCACTACAGCCTTGCATAGCTGGGGTCTTGTGTTCAAGTCCGATCCTGGGTTCTCTGTGTTTGCGTGGGTTTCCTCCAAAACATACTGATAGGTTGATTAGATTCATAGTATCATCATAGTATCATAGTATATAAGGCTGGAAAAAGACACAAGTCCATCAAGTCCAACCTTTAAGAATTAAATAAATGTTTTATCCCCATAACCCGTGATATTTTTTCTCTCCAGAAAGGTATCCAGGCCTCTCTTGAACATGTACATAGAGTCCGCCATAACAACCTCCTGCGGCAGAGAGTTCCATAGTAAAGAACCTTTGTCTATGGTGATGGTAAAATCGCCTCTCCTCTAGGCGTAGAGGATGCCCCCTTGTCCTGGTCACAGGCCTAGGTATAAAAAGATCTTTGGAGAGATCCTTGTACTGTCCGTTCAGGTATTTGTACATTGTAATGAGGTCTCCCCTCAGCCGTCTTTTTTCTAAACTGAATAATCCCAAATTTTATAATCTGTCAGTGCATTCTAATCCCTCGGATCTGTAGTTTCCAGGATCGCTTTTTGATCCTTTTTTGTATATTGGTACTACATTTGCAATGCACCAGTCCTGTAGACCATAACCAGTCCTCAGTGAATCTTCAAATATTAAAAATAATTGTGAGCCCCATTGGGGACAGTGAATGATTTGGCAAGCTCCGTGCAGTGATGTGGAATGTGTGTGTGCTACTGTATATAAAGTAATTATTATTAGTAGATATGTGTCACACGCCCCATGTTAAAGGTGCACCAAAATAAAGTCGGAGCAGTGCAAGGGGCGGCAGATTCATGCAGAACGTGCAACACAATTCATTATTCCGGTGCACCTTGCACACTACACAGACAAACTGCACACAGTACAATTTGCATAGTTTTTTTTCCCACTAGAATTGTAAAATTATGAATTATGGAATTTTTTTTTATAGCAGGTGTCTCCAGGGTACATCGAGACTTTCATCAAGACTTTCATCAATATTATGGCTATAAAAGGTAATGATTACGGCTCATGTAGTATCATGTATCAAGTACCAATAGTATCAAGTACCAATACAGGCAGTCCCCGGGTTACATACAAGATAGGGACTGTAGGTTTGTTCTTAAGTTGAATTTGTATGTAAGTCGAAACTGTATATTTTATCATTGTAACCCCAGCCAAATTTTTTTTGGTCTCTGTGACAATTTGATTTTAAAAATGTTGGATTGTTATAAGAACCAGGATTAACAATAAAGCTTCATTGTAGACACCAGTGGTAACTGTTATAGCTGTTTATTGTAGCCTAAGACTAAACTACAGTAAATTGCCAACATCCAGAGGTCCGTTTGTAACTAGGGGTCGTATGTAAGTCAGGTGTTCTTAAGTAGGGGACCACCTGTACTAGATTGTAGCAAAGCTACATTTTTTGTTATCATGTGTCTTATACTTTTTATAGATCTATTTCGCATTAGCCATCTTAGCATGTATATGGAGCGTGAGATGATATCAGGGGGTAAAGAAAAGAAGAAAATTAATCAACAATTAAATGTTTAAAAAATTCTGAGCCATGATGAGATGATATTTTATGCGTCCTCTCATTTTTCTAGGATGTTATGAGGTGCAGAACTTTAGGTGCCATTTTTCTAATTTTCATGAAAATTGCTAAAACTCACATTTAAAGGGACAACTCAGCTTTCAAGTGACTTTGAAAGGCCTAAATAATAGTAAAACCCCATAAATTACCCCACTATAGAAACATGACCCCTCAACGTATGCAAAACAACTTCTATTAAGTCTATTGACCCTTTAATCATTTCACATGGGTTAAAACAATATGGACCTGCGATTTAGAAGCTTTCGAATTTTTGGGGGAAATACATTCATTTAGGTCACAACTGACAGTTTCAGAATAAATGAAATGATGAAACATACTGCAACATTTAATGTCCAATTCCTCCCGAGTGTAGCGATACCCCATATGTGGTTGTAAACTGCTGTATGGGCGCACGGCCGGGCATAGAATGAATGGAGGCGCCATTCACAGCAGATTTGTATTGTCACATTGTACAACGTATACATTTTAATTTTTTTTGGTAATGCAAACATATGAGGCTTATTATTTACGGGATGATATAGTCCCAGCAGAGAGCCCATGATGTCAGTAGCAGGCCAGGGACACACACAGTGAAGCAAAAAACAACTCAGTTCCTTTCATTGGCAGGCTATAAAATGCAGCAAATAGCGGGCTGGCAATAACCCTTCCCTTAGCGAAACCTGCAGATTTGACGCATAGATCAGCAATTATGAGCACCAGTGACTTGCAAACGTCAATGTGGACTAGTTGTCAGCTTCACTGGAAATATCACATATGAGCCAGGTGGCTCTCCATGTCAGCACAATCTAGCAATCTCTGTTGAAGCACACCCAGAACCCAGAGTCCTAAACAAGAGCTAAATGTATAGAATTGCTCAGCACTAACTTAGACGAAGATAACAAAATGCATATAATGGAGAAGCAAATATACTTATATAGTACCCCTTCCAAAGTAATGGAAGCAAAGGATTAACACAGAATAGCCTAGCAGAATATTGGGGCAATGACTCTTAAAGGGGTTTGACCCACCTTAGAGGTGCTTTAATCGTGGAAATGGCTAAAGAAGAGCCGTCCAGGATTGAACATGAACAAATGTGATGTGGGACACAGGTGCACCGTTTGTTAGTATCACAGAGATCGTTATCAGAGCTATGTGATTACAAGATGTGTACCTGTGGACAATCACATGGTCATGCACCATTTGGATAAACAGGAAAAACCTGCCAGTTGAAGGACCATACAGAGATCTAGAAAAGCATAAGGAAAGGTTGATCCAGAAAGTAAACTAATTCGTAAGAAATGTACTTATGTTCCTGAAATGGACAACCCCTTTGTCAGACCTTTTCATTACGGTTTAATGGTACATTTCACAGGTAACTTATACGTGTGTACACAGTGAACTTATATAACCGCACAATCATAATTTGAAAAGCATGCTTACGCCAAATTGACAGCATGTCTCATCTAATACTGCATAGTACTGTAGCCTTATCAATACTTTCAGTATCTCAAACTCTGCCTCTGCTTTTTCATTAGGTTAATGAATGGACTTTTAGACAACTTATATCAACAATATCAACGATCTGAAGAGGGTTAGAACTTTAACCAGCTCCATAAATATCATGCAAAATAGCAAGAAGCCACAGACTGATTGTCATGTGTATCTAGTTACTAAAGACACTGTAGAGTGAAAAATAAACAGTTTTCTGGTGTAGAAGCAGGGAAATAATCAAATGAAATTCCAAATACCATCCATGTGGGCATGGAAGAGCATAGAGGGGCTCAGAAGATGGTGGAGTGGGCAGCATGGGCTTCCCGTCATTGCCTGTGTTCTTTTAAAAACCAGAAACTAAGATTTTTTTCGCAAACTACGTGAGCTCCGGCCCGGTGCCCGGTGGCTGCGCTGTCCGCTGATACATCATATCCTAAGCCTTCTGATGTATCCGGCCCGAAGACGGGGGCGTGGCCAGTATAGCCGTTCAGAGTGTCGGCATATGATAACTCTCCCCTATGTGTCTGTTGTGTGTTTGCCTTCTTATGCAAAACAATTTAGTGTAAGGGAAATTGGCTTACATAAGGAATCATCCTAATCACACACACACTGGGGAAATTAATTCATAAGAGTTAAAACTGTTTGAGGCAACCAATCATAGCTTTAAAAGAAATCAACCACTCAAAAAACGCAAAAAAAAAAACTTAGAAATATTCCCTTTGCTCCTTTTCATCTTGATCCTGGCGCTGTCCAGCGCAATTCTTGACATGTCGGACACCTAGAAAAGAAAGTTGTAATTGACTGACAAACTCTCCAGTGCTCCGGGCTGCTATGCCACGACACCGCACCTCCCCCCCATGCGAGGGATGGAGGTGACGTCAAATGAAGGCGAGATTCAAAAGCAGCTGTGGGATAAAAGGACAAATATTTGACATGATATGATATGATTTGACATTATACGGTAATGATTCATTGAGCTTGTTCCGTCAAATTTATAGCGTATGTCTGCTGGACTAAGTGTCCAGTACACTGAGCAACTAACTGAACTGAAATGCTTAGTTTAGTTTAGGTGCTCTGTATCGGGAATGATTTATCTAGCTGTCACACATTATGGGGCACATTTACTTACCCGTCCAGAGGAGTTTCCAAAAGTGCATTGTCCAACGGCAATGCACTGTGCCGTTAATCACTACATCTGCTCCGATATCCTGCACCTGTCGCTTCCCAGCTTCACTTGGTAAACATTTTATGTATTATCATTTAAATTGTGCTTGTTATTAATTTTCTATTTTGCTCTTAACTTTTTTAAATTTGTTAAGATTTACAGATGTATATTTGACATAACCAAGGCTATGCAGAGACAGAAGAGCCCTTTGTAGCCTTGATAGGGGTGGGGGGAAAGCTTAGCCCAGAGTGGCTAGCACCTGGTTCTGCCAAAATACCTGTTCAGAAAATTGTTAGTAAAGTTTCTCTCTCCATTAATTGAACATGGTCTTTGTGGTTCTTTGCGTCTATGTACCAATCATCCAACATTACACTCAGAAGCAACTGAAGTCTAGTCAGTTTTACTATCTAAGTTAATACTAGTTCATTTTTGAATTGTAGTATTCGCTCCATTCACTTGCATGGCTTTTCTTATGGCCAAAGATAGAGCAGCTCTAACTTTTTTTGTGGCACGAAAGTGTGCTCAACTTACCGAGCCCGCTCCATAGCCGTCCATGTAGACATATATCCAGCCACAAATTTGTGGCTGGATATAAATCCTCTTGACGTCTTGTGCATCGGGTCTGTGACTGTGGGAGGTTTGGGTACTTCTCTCTTCCAGTAAACTGGCATTAGACATAGTACTCAGCGGGTGAGGATCCACTACTGTCACCAAACTGTATGACTTTGAAGCTATTGCTAAAGACAATTATCTCCTGCCTTTGTCTAAGGCAAAGCTGAAAAGAACCTGTATCAGAAATTGCCTAATAAAACTATTACATATGTTGTTTTCAAGCAGATGAGCAGCTTCGAGATTATGTTTATTCATGGCCCAGCTTGTGGCTTTATCCTGAAAATCAATTTTGAATGAGATGTTAATTGTTGTATACAGTCGGGAGGCTGAGAGTTTAACACTGAATCCAAGCACTTCCACCTCTGAACTCTTTCATCCCGTGTGATTGACATCTTGCGTCAATGATGTCCTTGAGCGATGGACCATCAATTACAGTGAAGTGGGCATTCAACAGGGATAGCTTGACTTCAGTGTTAAACTCTCTGCCTCCTTGACTTTATAAAACCAATTTACACCTCCATTCAGAGTTGTTTTTCTGGATGAGCCACCACACAAGACTATGAAAGCAACATGATCTGGAAGCTGCCTGGCTCATGCCAACATACAGGTGGTGTTTATTAGGCCAATTTCTGATGCCAGGTTTCCTTAAATGTTGCCCTCCAGAAAACCTCCCCTTATGCCGCTATATTTGTCTCACTGACTTTACACGACAATCTTTATAATTGCCCACCACCCTAATCAGTAATGCTGACATTACTAATAACTGACACTACAAATGCAGAGAACTCTCCACACTAAGGTTAATCATTGACCCAGACATTGTGGGATCTATTACTGACAGATATATCTTCTCCATCAGAAAGAGGACTTCATTGTGACTTCTTGCGGCCATCCCTGCTGAGAACACCACATTACTTACAGTATAATGTCAATAATGATGCTTCATACAGGAACCCTTCATTTTAATATTTTAATAACTATTAATTTTATATTATGATATATATGCTTTGAAAACTAGTGTGAGCACACAAGGTACCAAACACACATGCAGAGGTTATTTATTAACTCCTTAATGACCGCCGCATCGGCTTTTTACAGCGGTCATTAGGGTACTTCTTCTGACGCGACGCCTTTCTACGCGGGCGCGTCAGAGAAAGATTTCGGGACATTGGGCCCTGCAAGTGCCGGTGTCTGGCCGTGATCTCCAGCCCAGACCCGCACAAAACCCCGATCGGAAAAACTCTGATTCCGGTGTTTAACCCCTTACACGCCGCGGTCAAGCATGAAAAGTGACCCAAGTGTCGGCTCCTCTCTGTGCCGGGCTCCGCCTCCTGGCAGGACCCGCTGTTTGTAACTGAGCATGCTCAGCATGCTCAGTTACTAAGCCCGTTCCACACTTGCGAGTGTGATCGATGAACTCGCATGCTGCCGGGAACGCACGCCCGACGCTGGACCGCGGAGTGAACTGACATGCTGATTCACTCCCGCAGTGCAGCGTTCGGGCCGTGCGTTCCCGGCAGCTGCGTTGCGAGTGTGATACGAGTTCATCGCATCACACTCGCAAGTGTGGAACGGGCCTAACACTATACACTGCAATACAAGTGTATTGCAGTGTAAGGGCTTGAACAAGCGATCGGATGATCGCTTGATCAAGCCAAGAAGTAGAAAATGTAAAAAAGTAAAAAAAAAAAGATTTAGTCATTTTAGAATATAATTAAATAAATAAATAAAATAAAAGTCCCATAATCTCCCCAGTTACACATAAAATGCAAATAAAGTATAATAAAACACAAAACACGTAACATATTGGTACATCACCACGCATCCGTATATCTGTACAATAATCTAAATCAATATTGAACCCGCTCGGTAAACGACGTAAAAAAAAACTCGAAAAACTTCCCATAATATACAATTTTTCATCAAACACTTAAAATGTTCTAAAAAGTGATCAAAAAAAGTTTTGTTCCCTAATATGATACGACTGAAAAGAACAACTCTTTTCGCAAAAAATAAGCCCTCAACCAGATCTGACCACCGAAAAATACAGAAGTTATGGCCCTAAAAAGTTGTCAATAGTAAAAACAATGCGATATTCTCCAATATTGGTTTTGCTCAGGAAAATTGAGCAAAGATAAGAAAATATATAAATGAGGTATCACCGCAATCGTAGTGAACCAGAGAATAAAGATAAATTATTTTTTACATTCGGTGAGCAGGGGAAAAAATTCTAAAATCCAAAAATAAAATGATGATTTTGTTTGTGTCCCCCTTGAAATAGTAATAAATCTCATGAATACTTTAGACTCCCAAAATGAATTATCTAGACCAGTGTACTTCTTGGCTTGAACAAGCGATCATCCGATCGCTTGTTCAAGCCCTTACACTGCAATACACTTGTATTGCAGTGTATAGTGTAAGTAACTGAGCATGCTGTGCATGCTCAGTTACACACAGCCGGGTCCTGCCAGGAGGCGGAACCCGGCACAGAGAGGAGCCGACAGCCTCGGGTCACTTGTTGGAACCCGGGGCTGAGGCAGAGGGGGGGGGGTCCACGGGTGTTTTTCCGATCCCGGGTGTTAGTGCCGGGTCTGGGCTGTGATATCACAGCCCGACACCCGCACTTTCATTACTCGATGTCCCGAAATCTTCTTCTGACGCGCCACCGTAGAAAGGCGTCCCGTCAGAAGAAGTACCCTTAATGACTGCCGTAAAAAGCTGATATTAAATTCATTTGCCATATGTAAACATTTCTTCAATTGGATGTTATTAAAAAAAATGTTCCTGTGTGAAGATAATTTCTCATAAATGTTGCCATGTTGACCCTTAGAAACGAGAAGGCTTCCTTGGATACGATCACCTCACATTTTGGCAGCAGTTGCCAGATATGCGCTATTGAGCCCTGCCTGACCACATGGATTCAGGATTCATTATTACAGGAAAGACTAAAAGGAGCAAAGGTGAATTTTCTAAGTTTTTTTTGCGTTTTTTGAGTGGTTGATTTCTTTTAAAGCTATGATTGGTTGCCTCAAACAGTTTTACCTCTTATGATAAATTTCCCCAGTGTGTTGTGTGATTAGGATTGATTCCTTTATGTAAGCCAATTTCCATTACACTAAATTGTATTTGCATAATGAAGGCAAACACACAACAGACACATAGGGGAGAGTTATCATATGCCGACACTCTGAACCGGCTATAATGGCCACGCCCCCGTCTTCGGGCCGGATACATCAAGAGGCTTAGGAATCTGATGTATCCAGCGGACAGCGCAGCCACCGGGCACCGGCCAGCTCACGTAGTTTGCGAAAAAAATCTAAGTTTCTGGTTTTTAAAAGAACACAGGCACATGACGGGAATGCCCCATGCTGCCCCCTCCACCATCTTCTGAGCCCTCTATGCTCTCTCCATGCCCACATGGCATGGTATTGGAATTCAATTTTGATTATTTCACTGCTTCTACACCAGAAAACTGTTTATTTTTCACTCTACAGTGTTCTTTAGTAACTAGATACACTGACAATCATCTGTGGCTTCTTGCTATTTTGCTATGATATTTATGGAGCTGGTTAAGTTCTAACCCTCTTCAGATCGTTGATATTGTTGATATAAGTTGTCTAAAAGTCCATACATTAACCTAAAAAAGCAGAGGCAGAGTTTAGAGATATGAAAGTATTGATAAGGCTACAGTCCTATGCAGTATTAGATGAGACATGCTGTCAATTTGGCTGTAAGCATGCTTTTCAAATTATGATTGTGCGGTATATAAGTTACACTGATGTTCACAGGTATAAGTTACCTGTGAAATGTACCCATTAACCCTAATTGACAAGGTCTGAAAGGGGTTGCCATTTCAGCAAATAATGTACATTTCCTTACGATTAGTTTACTTTCTGTATCAACCTTTCCTTATGCTTTTCTAGATCTCTGCTTATGGTCCTTCAACTGGCATTTTATTTCTGTTTATCCAACTGGTGCATACCATGTGATGTTGTCCACACAGGTACACATCTTGTTAATCACATAGCTCTGATAACGATCTCTGTGATACTAACAAACCGGTCACCTGTGTCCCAACATCACATTTGTTCATGTTCATCCTGGACGGCTCTTCTCTTATGCCATTTCCACGATTAAAGCACCTCTAAGGCTGGGTCAAACCCCTTTAAGAGTCATTGCCTCCAATATTACCGCTAGGCTATTCTGTGTAATCCTGTCTTCCATCTACTTTGGAAGGGTATCTATAAGTATATTTTCTTCTCCATTATATGCATTTTGTTATCTTCTGTCTAAATTAGTGCTGAGCAATTCTATACATTTAGTCTCTGTTTAGGACTCTGGGTTCTGGGTGCTGCTTCAACAGAGATTGCTAGATTGCTGCTGACATGGCAGAGCCCACCTGGCTCATATGTGATATTTCCAGTGAAGCTGACAACTAGTCCACATTGACGTTTCTGCAAGTCACTGGTGCTCATAATTGCCTGATCTATCGCCTGTCAAATCTGCAGGTTCTAGCCTCAAGGGAAGGATTATTGCCAGCCCGTATTTGCTGCATTTTAGGCCTGCCAATGAAAGGAACAGAGTTGTTTTTTCTTCACTGTGTGTGTCCCTGGCCTGCTACTGACATCATGGGCCTTGCTGGGACATCCCCTTCTTCTTACTTCTGACCTGCCATCCCCAGTGGGTGTGGATGAGGCCTACTTCAAAACCCAAGGCTTCCTGAGGACTGCACACCACCACAGCCAGCCACATTGGCCCCTGTATGCTGTCGGCCCTGGTGGGTGGACATATCTGCAATGTTGTTTCCCTTACAGTATACAATAGAAATAGAAAGACTCCATAACATTTATTGGAATCGTGTGGGACAGTGTTTATGTGTAATAAAGCAATTAGTAGGACATAGCACTGGGCTCCTTTGTCTTTGTTCCCTCCCCTCTCCATAGTCATTTTCTGACACATGTGGACTTACTTACTATGCACGAACAGAGTTTAATGGAATTTCTGCTGTTTCTGTAGATTTGTTTCGTTGATTAAGGAGTAGCTCTGCAAAGAAAATAATTTTTTATAAACAATCGTCTTTTATTTATTTTGTTTCCCTATATCAATTTCCTTGACAATGGCTACTTTCTGTCTTCTATATAATAAAGTTCCTCCTGTTAACTCTTGTAGGGGAGTTTTTCTCATTCGGCCTGAAAGATGAGTTTAGTATGGTCTGCTATTGTTTTTCTATGCCTTTGCTAAAACCGGTGGTGTAGGTGGTGCTCTGATGGCTGAAGAAGCAGAGAGGAGGAAGCATAGATAAGGAGGAGGCACAGGAGGCAAGGTGTGAAGTCTGGCAATCCTAGGTGGTGGAAGAATTTGACCCAAAGCGTTTCTGCTTTGGGCCTCATCTAAATTTAACCAGTGGGCAGTTAAAGAGATGTAATAGTCCATCAGTTGTGATATGGACCTTGAGACTAATATCGTTTGTCCACAACTTTGGGTAGAGGGTAGGATGGACTCCTGAGAAAGTAATGGCAGCTGGAATGATATACCATGGGACAGTTGCAGCAGGAAGATTTTTAAACCTGACTGACTCCATCAGCCAAAATGGTAGCATTTCAAAGGCCCTCTATTTTGAAACTCTTATTCAAAACCAGAGCTCATGGCTGAGGTGGGCCATCGTTCCTCTTCTCTCTCCATTATTTGAGAGAGCTGAAAAAAATGGTGTGGACAGGCTGATGATACTGGTGCTGATGGTGGCAGTGGTGACATCATATCCTCCATTTGTGGGAAGAAGATGGCCTTGTCACTTGGGGATGGTGGTAGAGGTTGAGGCAGCATAAGGAGCTTCAGGTCTTTTCTGGGATTTGTGTTGCTTTATCGACTGCAGCTCTTGCTTACTTGCAAGTGCCTGGTTATAGAGAGGTGCTCAGATTGTTACCCTTTGGTCACACAAAGCAATTAGCAGTTGGGTTTCATCATCATCCTAGATCTCTGCGAATGTCTGCTGTCCACCCCTCATTCTACAACAAAAGTTCTTGGGAATCTGGTGACTTTATGTCTGTAACTAGGACAGGGGCAGGTGAATGAGCCATGGAATTCCAGCAAAGATGCTAGTTGTAGCAAGAAGTTGCGCAGGCACCACTTAATACATCCTCTCCTGCAGCAACCAGTCTCCATCATAACCACCAGTCGCTCTTTTAAAACACCTGCAGTTCTTCACATGCCACTTTAGGAGTTGTACTATGTTATTGATGGAGTTATCACTTTTACTGCTTTGGAAAGAAACAGATACATATTCACCTTGATACGGCATATGGAATATTAAATTAACAGGGTATTCCCATCTGGGCATTTTAGTAACTGAGCATGCTGAGCATGCTCAGTTACAAACAGCCGGGTCCTGCCAGGAGGCGGAGCCCGGCACAGAGAGGAGCCGACACTTGGGTCACTTTTCATGCTTGACCGCGGCGTGTAAGGGGTTAAACACCCGGAATCAGAGTTTTTCCGATCCGGGGTGTTAGTGCCGGGTCTGGGCTGTAAGATCACGGCCAGACACCGGCACTTGCAGGGCCCAATGTCCCGAAATCTTTCTCTGACGCGCCGCCGTAGAAAGGCGTCGCGTCAGAAGAAGTACCCTTAATGACCGCTGTAAAAAGCCGATGCGGCGGTCATTAAGGAGTTAAATAAATAACCTCTGCATGTGTGTTTGGTACCTTGTGTGCTCACACTAGTTTTCAAAGCATATATATCATAATTATTAAAATTAAATAGTTATTAAAATATTAAAATGAAGGGTTCCTGTATGAAGCATCATTATTGACATTATACTGTAAGTAATTGTGGTGTTCTCAGCAGGGATGGCCGCAAGAAGTCACAATGAAGTCCTCTTTCTGATGGAGAAGATCATCATCTGTCAAGTAATAGATCCCACCAATGTCTGGGTCAATGATTAACCTTCTAGTGTGAGAGAGTTCTCTGCATTTGTAGTGTCAGTTATTAGTAATCTTGTCAGCATTTACTGATTAGGGTGTGGGCAATTTATAAAGATTTGTCTGTAAAGTCAGTGAGACAAATATAGCAGGCATAAGGGGAAGGTTTCTGGAGGGCAACATTTAAAGGAAACCTGGCATCAGAAATTGGCCTAATAAACCACCACCTGTATGTTGGCATGCAGCAGAGCAGCTTCCAGATCATGTTGCTTTCATAGTCTTGTGTGGTGGCTCATCCAGAAAAACAACTCTGAATGGAGGTGTAAATTGGTTTTATAAAGTCAAGGAGGCAGAGAGTTTAACACTGAAGTCAAGCTATCCCTGTCTGAATGCCCACTTCACTGTAATTGATGGTCCATCGCTCAAGGACATCATTGACGCAAGATGTCAATCACACGGGATGAAGAGTTCAGAGGTGGGAAGTGCTTGGATTCAGTGTTAAACTCTCAGCCTCCCTGACTGTATACAACAATTAACATCTCACTTCAAAATTGATTTTCAGGATAAAGCCACCAAGCTGGGCCATGAAATAAACATAATCTCGAAGCTGCTCATCTGCTTGACAACATACTGATAATAGTTTATTAGGCAATTTCTGATCACAGGTTCTTTTCAAGCTTTTGCCTTAGACAAAGGCAGGAGATAATTGTCTTTAGCAATAGCTTCAAAGTCATACAGGTTTGGTGACACAGTAGTGGATCCTCACCCGCTGAGTACTATGTCTCTATGCCAGTTTACTGGAAGAGAGAAGTACCCAAACCTCCCACAGTCCAGACCCGATGCACAAGACCGTCAGAGGGATTTATATCCAGCCACAAATTTGTGGCTGGATATATGTCTACATGGACGGCTATGGAGCCTGGGCTCGGTACGTTGAGCACACTTTTCGTGCCCACAAAAAAGTTAGAGCTTGCTCTATCTTTGGCCATAAGAACAGCCATGCAGTGAATGGAGCAGAATACTACAATTCAAAAATGAACTAGTATTAACTATAGATAAGATAAACTGACATAGACTTCAGTTGCTTCTGAATGTGTAATGTTTGGATGATTGGTCACATAGACGCAAAGAAACACACAAAGACCATGTTCAATTAATGGAGAGAAACTTTACTAACAATTTTCTGAACAGTTATTTTGGCAGAACCAGGTGACTAGCACGTCTGGGCTAAAGCTTTCCCCCCACCCCTACTAAGGCTACAAAGGGGCTCTTCTGTCTCTTGCATAGCCTTGTTATTGTCAAATATACATCTGTAAATCTTACAACAAATTTAAAAAAAGTTAAGAGCAAAAATAGAAAAATTAATAACAAGCACAATTTAAATGATAAATACATAAAATGTTTACCAAAGTGACAGCTGGGAAGCGACAGGTGCAGGATATCAGGCGCAAGATGTTAGTGATTAACGGCACAGTGCATTGCCGTTGGACAATGCACTTTTGGAAACTCCTCTGGACGGGTAAGTAAATGTGCCCCATAATGTGTGACAGCTAGATAAATCATTCCCGATACAGAGCACCTAAACTAAACTAAGCATTTCAGTTCAGTTTAGTTGCTCAGTGTACTGGACACTTAGTCCAGCAGACATACGCTATAATTTTGACGGAACAAGCTCAATGAATCATTACAGTATAATGTCAAATCATATCATATCATGTCAAATATTTGTCCTTTTATCCCACAGCTGCTTTTGAATTCATGCCTCTCATTTGACGTCACCTCCATCCCTCAGCATGGGGGAGGGAGGTGCGGTGTCGTGCATAATTAGCAGCCCGGAGCACTGGAGATTTTGTTCCAGTCAATTACAACTTTCTTTTCTAGGTGTTCCGACATGTCAAGAATTGCGCTGGACAGCGCCAGGATCAAGATGAAAAGGAGCAAAGGTGAATATTTCTAAGTTTTTTTTGCGTTTTTTGAGTGGTTGATTTCTTTTAAAGCTATGATTGGTTGCCTCAAACAGTTTTACCTCTTATGATAAATTTCCCCCAGTGTGTTGTGTGATTAGGATTGATTCCTTTATGTAAGCCAATTTCCATTACACTAAATTGTATTTGCATAATGAAGGCAAACACACAACAGACACATAGGGGGAGAGTTATCATATGCCGACACTCCTGAACCGGCATATAATGGCCACGCCCCCCGTCTTCGGGCCGGATACATCAAGAGGCTTAGGACTCATGATGTATCCAGCGGACAGCGCAGCCACCGGGCACCGGGCCGGAGCTCACGTAGTTTTGCGAAAAAAATCTAAGTTTTCTGGTTTTTAAAAGAACACAGGCACATGACGGGAATGCCCCATGCCTGCCCCCTCCACCATCTTCTGAGCCCCTCTATGCTCTCTCCATGCCCACATGGCATGGTATTTGGAATTTCAATTTTGATTATTTCACTGCTTCTACACCAGAAAACTGTTTATTTTTCACTCTACAGTGTCTTTTAGTAACTAGATACACATGACAATCATTCTGTGGCTTCTTTGCTATTTTGCTATGATATTTATGGAGCTGGTTAAAGTTCTAACCCTCTTCAGATCGTTGATATTGTTGATATAAAGTTGTCTAAAAGTCCATACATTAACCTAAGAAAAAGCAGAGGCAGAGTTTAGAGATACTGAAAGTAATTGATAAGGCTACAGTCCTATGCAGTATTAGATGAGACATGCTGTCAATTTGGCTGTAAGCATGCTTTTCAAATTATGATTGTGCGGTTATATAAGTTACACTGATGTTCACAGGTATAAGTTACCTGTGAAATGTACCCATTAACCCGTAATTGACAAGGTCTGAAAAGGGGTTGTCCATTTCAGCAAATAATGTACATTTCCTTACGTAATTAGTTTACTTTCTGTATCAACCTTTCCTTATGCTTTTCTAGATCTCTGCTTATGGTCCTTCAACTGGCATTGTTTATTTCCTGTTTATCCAAACTGGTGCATGACCATGTGATGTCACACAGGTACACATCTTGTTAAATCACATAGCTCTGATAACGATCTCTGTGATACTAACAAACCGTGCACCTGTGTCCCACATCACATTTGTTCATGTTCATCCTGGACGGCCTCTTCTCTTATGCCATTTCCACGATTAAAGCACCTCTAAGGCTGGGTCAAACCCCTTTAAGAGTCATTGCCTCCAAATATTACCTGCTAGGCTATTCTGTGTTAATCCTTTGCTTCCATCTACTTTTGGAAGGGTATCTATAAGTATATTTTGCTTCTCCATTATATGCATTTTGTTTATCTTCTGTCTAAAGTTAGTGCTGAGCAATTCTATACATTTAGGCTCTGTTTAGGACTCTGGGTTTCTGGGTGCTGCTTCAACAGAGATTGCTAGATTGCTGCTGACATGGCAGAGCCCACCTGGCTCATATGTGATATTTCCAGTGAAGCTGACAACTAGTCCACATTGACGTTTCTGCAAGTCACTGGTGCTCATAATTGCCTGATCTATCGCCTGTCAAATCTGCAGCGTTCTAGCCTCAAGGGAAGGAGTTATTGCCAGCCCGCTATTTGCTGCATTTTATAGCCTGCCAATGAAAGGAACATGAGTTGTTTTTTGCTTCACTGTGTGTGTCCCTGGCCTGCTACTGACATCATGGGCCTCTGCTGGGACATCCCCTTCTTCTTACTTCTGACCTGCCATCCCCAGTGGGTGTGGATGAGGCCTACTTCAAAACCCAAGGCTTCCTGAGGACTGCAACCACCACAGCCAGCCACATTGGCCCCTGTATGCTGTCGGCCCTGGTGGGTGGACATATCTGCAATGTTGTTTCCCTTACAGTATACAATAAGAAATAGAAAGACTCCATAACATTTACTTGGAATCGTGTGGGACAGTGTTTATGTGAATAAAGCAATTAGGTAGGACATAGCACTGGGCTCCTTTGTCTTTTGTTCCCTCCCCTCTCCATAGTCATTTTCTGACACATGTGACTTACTTACTATGCACGAACAGAGTTTAATGGAATTTCTGCTGTTTCTGTAGATTTGTTTCGTTGATTAAAGGAGTAGCTCTGCAAAGAAAAATAATTTTTTATAAACAATCGTCTTTTATTTATTTTTGTTTCCCTATATCAATTTCCTTGACAATGGCTACTTTCTGTCTTCTATATAATAAAGTTCCTCCTGTTAACTCTTGTAGGGGAGTTTTTCTCATTCGGCCTGAAAGATGAGTTTTAGTATGGTCTGCTATTGTTTTTCTATGCCTTTGCTAAAACCGGTGGTGTAGGTGGTGCTCTGATTGGCTGAAGAAGCAGGAGAGGAGGAAGCATAGTATAAGGAGGAGGCAACAGGAGGCAAGGTGTGAAGTCTGGCAATCCTAGGTGGTGGAAGAATTTGACCCAAAGCGTTTCCTGCTTTGGGCCTCTACTAATTTAACCCAGTGGGCAGTTAAAGAGATGATAATTAGTCCATCAGTTGTGATATGGACCTTGAGACTAATATCGTTTTGTCCACAACCTGTGGGTAGAGGGTAAGGATGGACTCCTGAGAAAAGTAATGGCAGCTGGAAATGATATACCATGGGACAGTTGCAGCAGGAAGATTTTTAAACCTGACTGACTCCATCAGCCAAAATGGTAGCATTTCAAAGGCCAGCTATTTTGAAATGCTCTTATTCAAAACCAGAGCTCATGGCTGAGGTGGGCCATAGTTCCTCTTTCTCTCCATTATTTGAGAGAGCTGAAAAAAATGGTGTGGACAGGCTTGATGATACTGGTGCTGATGGTGGCAGTGGTGACATCATATCCTCCATTTGTGGGAAGACAGATGGCCTTGTCACTTGGGAGATGGTGGTAGAGGTTGAGGCAGCATAAGGAGCTTCAGGTCTTTTCTGGGATTTGTGTTGCTTTATCGACTGCAGCTCTTGCTTACTTTGCAAGTGCCTGGTTATAGTAGAGGTGCTCAGATTGTTGACCCTTTGGTCACACAAAGCAATTAGCAGTTGGGTTTCATCATCATCCTAGATCTCCTGCGAATGTCTGCTGTCCACCCCCTCATTCTACAACAAAAGTTCTTGGGAATCTGGTGACTTTATGTCTGTAACTAGGACAGGGGCAGGTGAATGAGCCATGGAATTCCAGCAAAGATAGCTAGTTGTAGCAAGAAGTTGCAGCAGGCACACACTTAATACATCCTCTCCCTGCAGCACCAGCTCCATCATAACCACCAGTCGCTCATTTTAAAACACCTGCAGTTCTTCACATGCCACTTTAGGAGTGTATATGTATATTGATGGAGTTATCACTTTTACTGCTATTTGGAAAGAAACAGATACAGTTATCACCTTGATACGGCAATATGGGAATATGAAAATTAAAGGGGTATTCCCATCTGGGCATTTATTTCTTCAATTGGATGTTATTAAAAAAAATGTTCCTGTGTGAAGATAATTTCTCATAAATGTAACCATGCAGTCCCTTAGAAATGAGGTGGCTTCCTCGGACACGACCACCTCACATTTTGGCAGCGGTTGGAATGGCCGGACATGAGCTATTGAGCTCTGCCTGACTACCTGGATTCAGCGTTCATTACCACAGGATGGCTGTAGGATATGCAGTAACTCCCGGGCATTTCATATACAAACACCCTTTGTGTCTTTGTGCAATTATCTTCACACAGGTACATATCTCTCGGAGTGCTGCCATTTTTTTCCAATTCTATATTTTAGAGGGACCTATTGTCTGTGTTCTGGGACGTGCACCTGACCTTTTCCATTTAGAGCCATAAGAGTGCTGCTACTATTTTTTTGGTATATATATATATATAAATATATGTATATGTATATATATGTATATGTATGTATGTATGTATATATATATATATATATATATATATATATGTATATATATATATATATATATTTGTATATGTCTGTTATGCATTTATGTTTGTATATTACTGTATAATGCATATATGTATGTGATATATATATATGTGTGATATACATATTTGTATATGGCTGTATTACATATATATGTTCTCACCATCGTAAGTAGAAGGGAATTTGAGAGCAATTTGCATAACCTGCTTTGGGTGCCAAAATACCCTCACAGGGGCATCATGGCAAAGTTGAGTACAAATTTCTTTATTAGGTGTTTTTAGTTATATTGATTATAAGAGGGGGTCCCATAGAGAATTTGTCTCCGAACACTAGTGTCTTGGGACATGAGACCCTGCCTCTTATAGTGGTCATGGCTGTGGTTGTTAGGGGATAAACACTGGTTGACTCTATACTGCCCGTCAACAAGTGTTTCTTTGTGTGGCTGAACACCAAAACCGAACCATGGTCCTTCTTTTTCCTCCTGCTGTGGCCTTTCCTTTTCTGTCTCCTCTGTAATGGCCCTGGGAACATGTAACCCTGTCTCTTATAGTGGTCATGGCTGTGGCTGTCAGGGGCTAAAGGCTTGATGACTTGCTTCCCAGTGACCTGTCAACTAGCTGCCAACACAGGGAAAACCCCAAACCTGAACCTGGGCCACTGTCTGTTAATCATTTCTACTTAGATTTATTTACTTACATTTAGTTTTCTCTTTTTGAGAATGACTATCAAAGCACAGATGATTAATAGGATGAAGATCACCACAAAACATCCAATGATGATACCTGCTAAATAAAAGAAAATAAAAAAATCCATTCACATTTATTTTGTATTTAGGGTTTCAAGGTCCTTTTGGTTTCAGCAGTAAAGAGTCATTGGGAGTAATTTATCATGACTTGTACACTAGTTTTCAGGACAAGCCATTAAAAAGGTGCCATTCCTGGGGCACACCCAAGTGGGCAGGAAGTTGCCCTTTGCTGGCACAATTGTATGCCAAACAGGGCCTGGCATATCATTAATTCTGGCATAGAAGTAATCAAGGCATACACTGGAGCCTATTACTATATCCGACGTGACATCCCAGCAGGCAGTGGGTATTTTCTTGTGGGCTCTTGAGTTTTTTAGAGATTTAATTAACTTTTTTTTTTAATGAACCGTAACTAGGACTTATTCTTTAGTAGGGTTAATATTCCAGGGACGTAAGTCTTATTTTCATGGAAACAAAGTAATTAAGTTTTGTTCTATTGATTAAAGTACTTACAATACCTAGTTTTAATTATGTTATAAGTTTTAAACATTACCATTAGTTTGTGATTCTGACTGTTTAGTTCCATGTTTGTTAGTGGATTTATCTTGGGTTGTAAGTTCTGGTATATCTGTAAAGAGTAAAGAAAAATGAGTAAAAGGGGTCAGGAGAGATGACTTGAAATGTAATAAATTATTTTAATTATTATTTAACCTAGAAAATGCTTGCAATTATATTAGACTACACTTGAGTTCCTGTGCTTTTTCATAAAGAATACAGACATTTACTAAATAATAATAATAATAATAATAATAATAATAATAATAATCTTTATTTATATAGAGCCGTCATATTCTGTAGCACTTTACAAATCATAGGGACATATACAAATATAATATTACATTACACAGAACAAACAGTCATATGGAACAATAGGAGTGAGGGCCCTGATCACAAGAGCTTACAGACTATGAGGATGAGGGGGTGACATGAGAGATTGTATAATGGTCCAGCCATTTTTTTTTTTTATAGGGGAACAATATAAAATATTTTAATAAATAAGTTAAAATGTCAGGAGAGAAAACAGATTGTTGGAGATTTATCAGAAGTGTCGAAGGTAAAACTGTTCTAGCTGCCCATGAAAACCAATCAGAGCTTAGCTTTCATTTCATAAACAGCTATGAGAAAAACAAAGCTAAGATCTGATTGGATAAATATCCCTAATTATCTTTAATTTCATTTTCAATTCAAACCAGGTTCATGGATTTGGAAGCTAAAGGATGGGAGCTACAAGACGTTAAAGAGATACTTGGGAATGTGATTTGCAGATAAAAATCCAATTTTTTAACTGCCTGCATTTTCACGGAAACAAAAGCATGATGTGATTTTAATTTCAACAAGATTTTATTGAATCAAAAGCATAGCAGTGCCTTACAATAGGTTATGGAAGCATGATGTGATTTTAGAGATAACATTCTTATCTTTAAAATTTCACCAAAATCATGGGTCTAGTTACCATAGATATGGCTAAAGTGACACACGCTCCCCCAGCCTCTAAAAGTGACTGTTTCCAGACCATTTTTTAAAGGTAAACATAAAATAGGGAGTGGTAGAAAGGACACTTCATACCCTACCTGATGGGGCTGTTAGTTTAGTGTGGTAATCATTACAGGTTCCTTTTAAAAAGGACCTGCCGAAAGAACAGAGATGTACCACAGAGAAAATAAATGAATTGAATGTATCATCTAATGTATTCTAGTTTGAAATGCAATATATCTCTGTTATTGCCATTTTATCACAAACCTCCATTACATATTCTCAGATGACAAACTACTTAACAATCACCCAGTCAAACTACATATAACATCACAAATACTGCAGTGAGATCAGGGATAAATGTGACAGTAGGACATGTCTCCACATGTGGATTTTTCAATGGATATGCTGAATGGCTAATGAATTTCAAAATTTTGCCATGACAGAAGGCATATCATTTTCTATTGTAAATTTACCTTTAGTAGGTGATTCTTCAGTGTGTTTATTCCCATGAAGCACACTGGATGAAGTTTTCTTATATATTTCTGTTGTAACATTCATACCTATTCCTTGAATTAGAAAAAGATGTCTCTGTTAGGAGTCAGAACTGGGGAAGATGTACTAAAACTGCCTAAAAGTTACACATTGTAAAGTTAGACTAGACTGGATGTCACACTATTATGGGGGACGTATATACAGCGTATATACGTTCCCCATACACTTCTATTGCCTCACGGTGCCATACGGGAGTGGTACAATGCAACACACGTGCGGCACTGTACCATTCCATAGCCCATAGAAAGATAGGACATGATAGGACTTGCTCCTCTACCCAGCGCTGATGTAGCCTTAGGCTGCACTCACATACACGTATGGGGGACGTATATACGGCCGATATACGTCCCCCATACACTTCTATGGGTTCACAACCCTGTACGTGAGTGGTACGGTGCAGCACACGAGCGGCGACTTACAGCTCCGTAGCCTGTAGAAACATAGGACATGTCCTATCTTTCTAGGTGATACGGCGCCGTGCGCTGTATATGCCTATGGAGAGGGGCGGGGGTGAGCAGCAGTGCTCTCCCCCTTCTCCTCTCTGCAGCGCCGATGTATGCCCGGCATACTACGGTACAGCGGGCATACATTGTCTGAATGTAGCCTTAGACTGTATAATATAATGTTACCCACCCCTCCCTACCCCCTATTAGTTGGCTTAGTTTATGCCTGAAAATTGCATTGCAAATCTGGTGCATTTTTAGGATGAGGAATTAGGCCCTTTCCACTTCTTCTGAAGCCAAATTCTTTCCCGGTAAGGCCCTCTTCAAACAAGCCTTAAAAAATGTCTATTAAGTATATTAAACACTTTACATATGTGGCAAAAGGCCCCTCTGCCCAGTGTGACCACGGGTAAAGCTCTCTGGATACTGGTCTTTAGGCCCAAGCTACAAGGATTAAATGTAAGAGCTGTTAAAGACGTCTGCAATGATTATTGCTTATCTTTGTTCTCATGAGGGCCCAAAAATGTCACAGGGACCAAAAAATAATTTCGCTGGTGTTACACCTTCAATAGATTCCTGTTCTAATTTACACACAAATTCAATTTAAGAGCAAACCTACAGAAACTATTTTTATGTAACCCGAGTACTGCCTGTAATTTAACACAAATTATAAGATTAATTCAATATGTAATATTTAGTTATAAAAAAATTCTGTTATAAAACAGTCTCACCATGAACCCCGCTCAAATGTCACATATACCCCCAAGCCCACTACAGGAGTTAGCAATACATATTGAAAAGTAACACAAAGATAAAAGCATAATCAGAAAAACATAACATAAACCGAATACCTACCTAGGGCGTGGGGGGCTTGGGGTTGGGTGAAGCCTACACGTGTTTCCAGAACACTGTTTATCCAGGCTCCTTAAGGGGTACATGCTGTCACTGTTTTTACTCGATTTCTGAATTTTACTATAACTAAATAAAGATTAAATATTGTTTTCATCTCATTATTTTGTGTCTAATTACAGGCAGTCCCCGGGTTACATACAAGATAGGGTCTGTAGGTTTGTTCTTAAGTTGAATTTGTATGTAAGTCGGAACTGTATATTTTATCATTGTAAACCCAGCCAGAACTTTTTTGGTCTCTGTAACAATTGGATTTTAGAAATGTTGGATTGTCATAAGAATCAGGATTAACAAAAAAGCTTAATTACAAACGTCTCTGATAACTGTTATAACTGATCATTGTAGCCTAGGGCTAAAGTACAATAAATTACCAATATCCAGAGGTCCATTTGTAACTAGGGGTCGTATGTAATTCGAATGTTCTTAAGTAGGGGAACGCCTGTACTCCCAAATTGCATTTTGACCGGAAAGTCATCAGTTGTGTCCAGCTATGGCAGAACATAAATGATAAATGTGAACGCATCATAAAAATGTATTTCATTCATTTTCTAGAGGAATTTATCTAAATAACCACATACAAAATTGTCATTTGGGGTAATATTAGTTAAATATTATGATTTAATCTGCAAATGAGAACTTTGATTATGAGGTAAAAGAGCATTTCATTACGTTGAAATGATCGCCCTGCAGTGAACTATCATTAGGAACATGGAGTTCCTACTTCTGACTGTACTATTATAATTAGGTGGGCATAAGTGTTGCTCCCACCAAGCAGCAGATGTCAGTTGACAATTTACTGTTAAATTATGGAATTGGAATGTGGAAACAAAAAAATTGACAAAACAAAAAGTTTTCATTTTCTAAATGCATTGATAAAAAACGTAATTGATAAAACTATTGGTAGTTGGGAAGAGAGTTTCCACAAATTGGCACCTAAATGTTGCTATTAAAAAAAACAGTGCTAATAAAAAAAACATCGAAAATGCCACAGAAAGATTAAGTTGAAATGATTTGTGCCAAACATTAAGTAGATCCTGGATTTCCTAAAATACTTTCAACAAACTTACTTGATTGGGGATTCTCAGTAAGATTTACCACAGGTGCAGGGATAGTATTGGCTTGTGGGTGACTTAACATGGCAACTGAAAAAAAAAAAAATTCTTACAAATTATTAAAACTCCTAAGGTTTCCTAAGAGGAACCTGCATACTACTCCGGGCACTGTTATATGTGCTCCAGGACTAAGGCAATCGCATGATTTTTTAAAGGCAATAAAAATGGACAAAAATGTTGGAAATTACATTGCATTCTCTACAACATTCAGAGAAAAAAAGAGAAACTCCAGTGCAGGCTCCTTGGTCTTTAAAAATGAATTTCTTTATTCAGCATACAGCATGGACATACATTGGGTAAAACACAGTAGGTTCTGATCGACACGTTTCGGCTAAGAAGCCTTAGTCCTGATCTAGATCTGATCCTGTAGACCAGGACTAAGGCTTCTTAGCCGAAATGCGTTGATCAGAACCTACTGTGTTTTACCCAATGTATGTCCATGCTGTATGCACCAAATTAATTAAAAGTTCTGCATGGTCTGTAATAATCTGCTCTGAAAGTGTGCTCCATTTTTTTTACTGCACTTTGTTCATGCTGCAGAAATTTGGCGCAGATAGAATTTTGGTGCCCGTCAGTGATAAATGTGGAGTAAACTCCCCTTTAGGGGCACATTTTTGTGCACATTTTTGTCTCGGACACATGCAGCCACGACACAAAACTGGCGCCAACACTTCATAAATACATGTGCAAGCAATGTGCAAAGTCAGACAAAAAACTGGAGCAAACACTTTATTAAATGGTGCAAATGACTTTCATATCCATATATAGGTGCAAATGATTGACAAATAAGTGTTGGGGATAATGATATGAAAAAAAAAAATAAATTACTATGAATGTCTGCTCATCAGCCAGTTTGGGGGGCCTTTACCTTTTATTGAATCTAAATTTAAAGTATAGTTAGCTTAATGGAAATCTATAGAGATGATCGAGCACTAAAATACTCGAGTGCTCGTTATTCGAGACAAACTTTTCCCGATGCTCGAGTTGCGATGCTGTAGCTGCGAAATGGCTCGTCGCCAGGTCCCGCTCCTCCCTGTACTATGCACCCGAAATAAAGAAACCGATTTTCACAGTAATGGTGAGTGCCGCCCATCCTTTCTCTTTTGGATATTGATTGGACTATTCGTCACTCTAGCAGAGCACCACCAACAGTGTTATTAGAAAAGGATTATATTGCCGGAGTCTCTTTGCAGTGACTAATATTGCCCCGTGATTGGTCTGCGTTGTGATCGCTAGAATTGGATTGTGCCGAGCGCTATTTTCTATTACTGTTTCCTATTTGTGTTGGATTTGAAGCCACATAAATATCAGAGCGTACAACCTCAGCTATTTTTGGAGCTCCCATAGATGTAAATGGAGAGTGGCTGCGCATGCATGGAATTTTACTTACTTGTATTTCCTATACTGTCATCTGTCTGTTCATCTTGCACTGTGGCAATATCAGTTGGATTTAGATTTGAATGTGGTGTTGATCCTTTTACTTGTGATATTTTAAGAAAGAGCAGAACTAAGAAAAGGAAAAATAACTGAATTAAACACAAAATGAATAATCCTACACTATGAAAGACTTCACTTATTTGGATTGGGTTTTACACCAATAATAAGGTATTTTATTATTACTATGCTTAATCTGTTTGCAATTGAGGTCCAGGACAACAAGAGCTGTATCTTCTTGTTTTCTAAAATCCATCTTTATTTGCAAAATTCTATCAACCATATTTGCACAGGATGTAAATATTGAATGTCCGAGTTTGATGTGCTCTATATACAGTGGGTATGGAAAGTATTCAGACTCTTTGTTTCACTGCAGCCAATTGGTAAAACCAAAAAAAGTTCTTTCTTTTTGCACATTAATGTACACACTGCACTCCAAGCATTTAGACCCTTTGTTGTGACACTTATATTCAACTCACATTATGTCTATTTCCTTCTGATCCTTCACTGAAGTCCAGCTGCATTTAATTAAACAGTTTGGACTTAATTGGGAAAGGCACACACCTGCCTATATAAGACCTCACAGCTTACATTGAGAATCATGAGGTGTAAGGAACTGCCCAAGGCGATACGAGACAGAATTGTGGCAAGGTGCAGATCTGACCAAGGATAAAAAAGAAATTCTGCATCATTGAAGGCACCAAAGGGCACAGTGGCCTCCATAATCCTTAAATAGAAAGTTTTGGACATCACAACGCTACCTCGACCTGGTTATCCTACCAAACTAAGCAATTGTGGGAAAAGATCCTTGGTGAGATAGGTCAAGAAAACAACCAAGATCAATGTGGCTGAGCTTTGGAGATGCAGTAGGGAGATGGGAGAAAGTTCCACAAATTCAACTATCACAGCAGCCCTCCAGTAGAGTTTGCCGACGCAAACCTCTCCTCAGTGCAAGACATATGAAAGCCACATATGTTTGCAAAAATAAAAAACATAAAGGACTCCCAAACTAAGAGAATAAGATTGAGTGATCTGATGAGAAGAAGCTTGAACTCTTTGATCATAATTCTAAGCTGTATGTGTGGGGAAAACCATCCACTGTTCATCACCTCCCAAATACAATTCTAACAGGAGAACATGGTGGGGGTGACAGCAGAATCATGATATGGGGGTGTTTTCAGTTGCAGGGACAGGTTGACTGGTTGCAATTGAAGGAAAGATGAATGCGGGCAAGTACAGAGATATCCTGGATGAAATCCTCTTACAGAGTGCACTAGACCTTTGACTAGGCCGAAGGTTCACCTTCAAACAAGGCAATGACCCTAAACACACAGCTAAAATAACAAAGCAGTGGCTTCAGAACAACTCGGTAACCATTCCTGACTGACTCAGCCAGAACCCAATTAAATCTCTGACCTAAACCCATTAAATCCTTGGAGAGACTTGAAAATTCTTGTGCATGTCCTCTTGAATGTGGCACCCCCGGCACTGCATCGACAGTGTGCACCACTTTATTTTGGTGCACCTATAATAGAGGGCGTGCGACACAATTCTGAAAGACTTTGCATGTTAAATCTGGAGCACGGTCCGATTGAGAACAAGAACATGTGCCCCATTAAATTCAATGGCTAACATTTATCAAAAGTAGTGCAAACTTCACTATGCAGTATATGCAGTTTGATATAATGCTCCATGCACTGTTCTGGAAGAGTGCAGTAACTTTTGGGTGCACTTTTAACACAGAGCGTGCAACACAATTCTGACGAGTTCTTTTCAGTGCAAAGTCAGACAGAAAACTGGCGCAAACATTTTAATAAATGGGCCAATGTCTGGTATAAGCACATGTTATAATTCTCAATTTATACATAAGCAGTATGATAAATCTTGACATAGCTGCATTCTGGATAAACTATATCTTGCGTTCACACAGATGTATGTAAATGGATGAAAACAAGGGTGTATTGCGCCCACCACAGGAAATGATTCTGGTGGCCCACCTTCCAACATAAAAAAAACATTGCAGGTTTAGTTTTGCTTTATCATAATATATCCCAATGCTTCAGTAGTTGCTGCTTTTCTAGTATGCTCGCTGTTAGAGCTTACTGTCTAGATTATTCCTGAGTGTAACATTGATAATGTTCACAATATAAAATCAGCATTAAGAGCAGAATTGTTAGATTTTTTTTTTTTTTTGGGGGGGGGGGGATTATGTAGATGATCTGAGCAAGCAGTTTCATTGCTCCAAAGTGTAGATCGACAATTACAGTGTTGCGAAGGTTGCTTAGTGGCACTAAATTTCTGGATTTCAACTTGGCTAACGACAACGGCCCAGATTTATCAATAGTGAGGCAAAATGCCCTGAGTGCAGTTTGCCTCTCGAATGTGCACGGTGGGCAAGATTACTGAATTCTGGCGCACAGTCTTTAATCATCTGGTACACCCACAATTCTTTTGAGTCACTGGGGGGGATTTATTAACATACTTGTGCCACAATTCTGGTGGGGCTTGCACCAAAAAACTGTCTACAATGCCTTGCATCAGATTTATCAAGGCTTTTAGACCTTTTTTTGGCACTTTTTCAACTTGTTTGATTGAGGGGAGGTGGGTTCACGAGCAAGGGGCGTGAATTGTTGGAAATCGTCTGTGTGCCTAAAGTTCAGGCGCACAGTTTAGACCAACTGAGAGTAGATCTACAGGGCATATTTACCAGGGCCTCTGCTGACGTGGCGTAAGGCCCTGAAATAATTGCAAATTCTAGCTTACAGCGGGCTAGCCCGGGAGTGGGGCACAGCAAGCCGGGAGTGGGGCACGGGCGGCCTAAATTGGAACCGAATGCTGCACCAGAATACAACATCACAGTGATAAATCTGGAGCAGCAACAGACACGTATTTTCCAGCTAGAGGCTGGCAGAACCTGAGACACATTGTTAAATCCCCCCAACTGTATTTAATGTGTCACAAATTCTGACTAAGCACTTAGACGTCCGTTTACTGTTACAAAACTGATAAAACTGGCGCAGATGTGCAATGTGAGACAAAAAACTGGCACAGACAGATCCGTCCCAATATCTGTGTAGTGTTTTATCAATTGATTTCCTCCCCTTTTAGGCCACACAGGAGGAGGCAATGATCAGGAGAAGAAATCCCTGAGGGTGCTGTCACACGTCGCGTTTACTGCATGCGTTTAAAAACGCATTGCTACAGCTGAAGGGATATTTCCCTAATTAAACAGCTGTTAACGCTTGCGTTTACAAAATGCATGTGTTAACATAGCGGTTAACGCATGCGTTAACAACCGCATGCGTTAACCGCGATGTTAACGCGTGCGTTAACAATGCGTTAACGCTTGCGTTTTGTAAACACAGGTGTTAGCAGCTGTTTAATTAGGCAAATCACTCTCCAGCTATTGCAATGCGTTTTTAAACGCATGCGGTAAACGCGACGTGTGACAGCACCCTCAGTAATCTCATTCGATGCATTTCCATCCAGCAATCATCAATGACTGCTGTATGTGAACAAATCATTCACTCCCATAAAGTCTGCAGTTGTCAGAAGCCGATTGTACTGTTCCCCATAACATAAAATAAGCTGTATACATAAAAACATCAAATTTAAAAAATATTTTAACTGTACATAAAATGGGCAATGAACCAACTCCAACCACCCATGAAATCATGTGTTGTACACGAGTCACAGTGCTACATGTTATGTACTTATGCCTAGCCCCTCTAGGGTGGCTAATGTAATAATCTCTTCCAACCTTCCAAAATGCAATTGGCTTCCCTCTAACATAAGTTAGAAAATAAACTAATAAAAAAATAAAGACTTTTGCAAAGATAAGATAGCGTTATTATAACTATCTTCCTTTCAGGTCCTCTTGGAAACGTGCAGAGGCCTTACCCATGTGCGACAAAATCTTCTGGTGCCTCAATCTCATTTCTATGACCTCTGCACATTTTCCACTTTGCTACCTGCAAAAGGTGCAGAAACTACAAACTTCTCTGTTCAGGTCTTCATATCACCCATTAGAATGACGACAAAATCAACAAGCATTGGCTCTTTGTGCTTGTTAAATGCCTATAGCAGCCATAGACCATACACACAATGAACACTGTTTCTTTAGGCAGGACTTTCCAAAATTACAAGATGTACAGAAACGTAAATAAGATACATATTAACCGTGGTTATTCATGGTTTACCAACCACATGTTACAAAGTATGTTCACTACAGCTTAGGGATGAGCACAAAAAACTTTATAATTCAACAGACGCTCACATCACTTTGTATATTTTATTATAAATGTACATGAAATAATCGTCATGAATCATTGCTGTATGAAATTCTACAACATCAAACTCCTACAGCTCTATGCTAAACGTAAAAGTTACCATACACAGAATCTGCAATTATAGAAGAAACTTCTTATACTCACGTGAATACAACAATAAGATCATGTGTGTCATTCCGAATTCATGCCTCATTCTAAGAGAACAATAAGACAAAGCCACAGAACTTCCTTTACCAAGAGATGAGAGCCGATTACTGAACGCTGCAATGTATATCGCTCTTAACTTGCGTGTAACTGAAATCTATCCACCAATCACAAGTTTCTCCTTGATCAACCACAGAGACGGGTGTAAATAGTGAGCGTACAGTCTATCAGACACAGGAAAGATAAAGTCAAATATAACCGTTACTTTACTCTCAAGCATAGTGAGGAGTACTGTACCTCTATAGATACAAAATATGTCTTACTAAAATGTGATAATACAATATGCACGAGTGTGATTCAATAAGTACCCGTGTTAGAAATGAAGACACCATTTAAAAAAAATATATATATTTTTCAACATAGTCCCCTTTTAGAAAGATCCGCTTCTCCCAACGTTCTTGCCATTTTTTTAACCCCTCCATAAAATAGGATTTGTCGAACTCTCCAAAATATGCCTCGGTAACCACGTCTGCTGGGCGTCCTGGTTGCTCCTCATCAAAAACGGATGTTCACCCACATTTAAATTCGTTGAACCAATCTCTAACTGTGGTCATAGATGGCGAAGTGTCCCCATAAACAGCATCCAACTTTGCTTCTATCTCCTTGAATTTTTTCCCATCCAAAACCAAAAATCGAATTACCAAACGATACCATCTTAGCGAAAATCACGAAACATGTCTTACTCAAATGGCTGCCAAATCCAAACTAACCTATCAATCAGTCAGCAAGTCAGCAAGTCTTAAAAAAGACTGAAAAAAAAAATAACATAATTTACCCCGCAAGTTCACAGTATATGTTCTCATGACTTATGTCAATTTGTATTATGTCTTAAGTTCCAAAAACACAGAATAGTTTATTGTGTTCATTGTTTTAAGTCCAGCACCACCCCAAAACAGCGGGCCTACTTCCCAGCAATTATGGTGATACCTCCAATGGAAATGGAGATGTCAGGATTCAGTTGATAAGTAGATGGCAGAGAGACAAGAAATTCGGTTTTCTAAAGATTAAAGGGGTATTCTTAGCTGGGCATTCACATTTATTTAATTCACCTGACGTACCCATACATTTCTTCCATTGGATGTTATTTAAAATTGTACTTGGGTGAAGATAATTTCCCATTATCTAAAGGGATCTAAATGTTATCATTTTATCCTTTAGATCCTTTACATGTGTATTGGGGTATCAAGAGGAATAGTTCTGTGTCAACAGCTGTGTATCAACATAGACACAAGATATATCTGTTCTGTGTTTTATTCAGACAGCTAGTATTAGAAGATAACACCCACTATCCCTATTACTACCATTGGGTAAAAAAATATTGGTAAAAATACCAATCTACTTCCATGAATGGGAATACAGGTCACACTCTTTAAACTTTGTGCAGTACACATCACATCTGCTGTGCACATTTTCGGATTACATTGGGCACTATTGTTACCATATCTTCACAGACAGCATCCATTTTATCAGGAATGATGACAACATGCTCAGTCATCTTTAATTTTCAGCTTGGTCAATGTCAGAGGATTATCCTCATAGGAATGTTAACAGAAGAATCAAAGCAAAGAAGACCTTTGGGGTGCCATAGTAGATTATGTGCCTGCTGCCATATGATTTTAAAAGACCCTCCTACTACTTACACTATTTACTGACAGCAAAACACAGTAATTTCCAGAATATACGATATGACACAACTATATTAATCCCCTGATTTGGTGAAAATTGTTTTGTAACAGGGGTCCAGGCATAGTAAACTAAATCACAGTGATAATGTTCATCTTCTTTCCTATATAACAGTTGATACAGACCAGAATTGTCAATAACACATAATGGGGGCCATTATTAATTTGCATTGAGGACCAGGATTTTACAGTCTCTGTTGAAGACCAAATTAGAGGACCATATTTTTTAAAATTAGACAGATACATTCACAGATGTATGCCCGCCGTACTATTATATGGTCCTCTAATTTGGTCTTCAACCCAGGAATATACAGTACACAGCACCGTATTCCGTCGAAAGATAGGACATGTCCTTTCTTTCTACAGGCTATGGAAAGGTACAGTGCCGCATGTGTTTGGCACCATACTGCTCTTCTACAGCTCTTTATTACAGCGGGCATACATCAGTGCTGGGGAGAGGAGGAGGGGGAGAGAACTGATGGGGGAGAGACATGTCCTATCTTTCTACGGGCTATGGAACGGTATGCGGCACCATACCGCTCCCGTACAGCGCCATGAGGCCTTTGAAGAGTATGGGGGACGTATATACGCCATATATACGTCGGCCATATATACATCCCCCATACGTTCGTGTGAATGTAGCCTAAGCCAGTGCTGGCAAATCTTTTAGAAACTGAATGCCCAAACTGCAACCAAAACCCATTTATTTATTTATTTATTTTCCTTTAAATTCTTTATTTAAACATTTTCAAAAATATACACATATGCTATACAGTCACAAACACAATTCATATGTATAAACAATTATCTAACCTCCCTTCCACTCCTTAAACTCACTTATTCATCGCAAAGTGCCATCATGGTAATTTAAGCAGTAATTTATTGTTCACTTCTCTGTAACAGATTTCAATCATATCAGCATCTGGAGGACACTAATACAGTAGAAAGAAGGAGGAGACATTCTGATTATCAGTGTAGCTTCCATTCAGGTAATCCTGAACAAGAAGAATCGGTTGGCCTGGAGCAGGATCTCCAACGATAATGAATCTCTTTTAACATCTTCTCCCTTTGTTGGTAGTCCCAGGGAGCCAAGGATGTAACATTTAGAATGGCACTTAGCATGGCACAGAGAGGGAACAAGCATGCGGTAAGTTCGCCACCACTAGACTAAGCTATTCTCACTTACAATAGTGATTCATGATATGTGCAGGACTGCTATAGTCACAGATAATTTTAGTTCACACTGCCCCAGGTACACACCTCAGTCCTCTTTAAAAATGGAGTCCTGAAAAAGAAATATATGCCATTGTAGTACACTTACAACATGCAGAGCTCTAAACTGTCCTGATATGGCAGGACAGTCCCAGTTTGAAACCAATGTTCCGGGTGGTTGAAAGATTATACTAGACTGCCCCACTTCATCCATCTCCTCCTGGTCCCATCAACTACAGCTGGAGGAGGCGTCGAGAACAGGTGGAGGAGAGGGCCCACAATATGATGGAGAAAAGGGGGCCACAGTATGAGGTGGATGGACGTGAGGCCACAATATGAGGACAGGTGGAGGAGACAATATAAAAGGGATGAAGG
The DNA here is from genome assembly GCA_019512145.1 of Engystomops pustulosus. Classification (NCBI taxonomy): domain Eukaryota; kingdom Metazoa; phylum Chordata; class Amphibia; order Anura; family Leptodactylidae; genus Engystomops; species Engystomops pustulosus. The sequence goes on along the minus strand of CM033641.1, from coordinate 57,792,482 downwards.
ACAAGAGGCCAAAATTTGAGGTGGATAGATGATAGGGGCCACAATATGAGGAGGATGGAGTGAAGAAGTCCAAAATATGCGGAGGATGGAGGGCAGGAGTACTCAGTATAAGGGGGAGAGGGGGCCACAATTTGAGGGGGGTTGGAGGACATGAGGTCACAGTATAAGGAGGATGGAGAACCGGATTCCACAACATGCAGTGGATGAAGGACAGAAGGCCGCAGAAGGCCACATCATAAGGAGGATGAAAGACAGGAGGCCACATAATGAGGAGGATGGAGGACAGAGACAACAATATGAGGGGGGTGGAGGACATGAGGCCAAAATATGAGGAGGATGGAGGACAGGGGTCCACAGTAAGAGGAAGATGGAGGACAGGAGTTCACAGTATGAAGAGGATGAAGGACAGGAGTCCACAGTATGAGGGGTATGGAGGATAGAAGGCCACAATGTGAGATAGATGGAGGACAAGAGGTCACGATGTGAGAAGGATGGAGGACGTGGGGGGGCACAATATGAGGAGAATGTAGGATGGGGGGGTCACAATATGAGGTACAAAAGGCCACAATATAAGAAGGATAAATCACATGATGCCACAATATGAAGAGGATGCAGGACAGAAGGCCAAAATTTGAGGTGGAGAGGGGGGGGGGCACAATATGAGGGGAATGGAGGACAGGGGCCACAATTTGAAGAGGATGAAGAGAGGGGGAACATTGTTGGAGAGAGGAACTACAATGTGAGTCGAGGGGGTAGGAGTACAGAAAGTTAGGGTAGATAAACTGCGGCTGACCCCCGAACAGCGCTGGTAGCTGGGAGGTTTGCACGACCCCTACAGGAACTCGGGGAAACACTGCACAGGCATTGAAGATGCAGAGAGTGACCCCTCTCTTCATCATTATTATATCCTTGAGTCAGACCCCCCTGCCTACAGTGGGCCCTACCTGCACTAGTGGGCCCGGAACTTGCCCGGGTATCCCTGGTGCTGGTGCGGGCCCTCATGACAACCCAACATTTTCAATCTCTAACTTTGTCTGGAGTTACACTTACAAAACATTCCTGTACTGACTTACATAAAAATTCAACTTAAAGGGGTTCTCCAGGAATCAGCATAATCAAATACAAATGGCTCCTTAAAATATAAGTTGTAATATGTAATAAGTTGTTATTTAAAATGTTGCTCCCCTTAGCAGAAATATGCTGTTGACATACAATGTAATGAAGAATTGAGATGCTATTGGCCCTTTAATCAGTCTGTTAAAGGAAACCTACCACTTAGAATGGCAGGGGTAAGCTGTAAGTACCGAGCACCAGCTCAGGGTGAGCTGGTGCCAGTACTTACTTTCGTTAGTGTTATAAACTGCGGTATCGCGGTTTTAACACTTTTTAAACTTTAGAGCAGAACAGGCTTCAGCGCTACATAGGAAATAGCGGAGACGTTGCGCGCGCACAGTCGCGCGCAGCGCCGAAGCCTCTCCTGCTCTAAAGTTTAAAAAGTGTTAAAACCGCGATACCGCGGTTTATAACACTAACGAAAGTAAGTACCGGCAACAGCTTACCCCTGCCATTCTAAATGGTAGGTTTCCTTTAATTTCCTCCGGGCGGAGAAGACACAGGACAGAAGATGGTCTCTGGTCACATGTTCACATCACATGTCCTGCACCTGCCTGGGCAGGTCATGTGATCATCACTACGTTTGGCTGTAGTGGGTTGGTTGCAGTGCATCCAGTATGGCCAGTGTTGTGGTGAGACATCATCTCAGTGCGGTAATGTGCAGTGATGGCAGTTACACATCATTACTATGGTAACACAGCAGGACAGTCTGTTCCATCATCATTGGGAGCGGAGCATAAGATGGAGGAGCAGTTACTGAGAACTAAAGCATCATGGGACATATAGGGGGGAATTAGTAGAGGCCACAGTTATTTAGTGTAAGTTGCATTATTAAATGCTAGTCTAAATTTGGGAAACAATATTTCATCTGTGTTTTCTGTAGCTGAAAATGATAGGTGCTGTTGTTTTCAGTGTAAGCACGTGAGAGGGAATTATGTAAGGTTGTGGACACTAATGAAAATATGCTACATATACACTGGGGCCCATGCCTCGCATCTTTTTGGACCCGAGCAACGGCATCGGATTGTATGATTCAAATATTAAAACATAGCTGGATGTAGTAGGCTTCTAGCATTGAGTAAATACCTATTAATAAGTGTCTTCCTGTTCTCGTCTGAAAACTACTGCTGCCTTAGAAACCCCTTGTTTGGTTTCCTGCATTTTTACAAAATACAGAACAGTCATAAACCATGGCAGACACCTTACTCACATCTGTAGATAAGTGGCACTTTCAGGAAACAGCATCTGTGCCCAACAAAAAATGGTAATCTTTTTATGACTCAGGTTTCGAAGTAAAGTTTATTGTGGTGAAATTGGATTTTCTTTATATATACATTCATAGAGAGATCCCATATATACCAGTAAGAAAGCTTATTGTAAAATAAAATTGTAAAGGTTCCAGGTTCCTATGAAAAAGGTCCATAATCCATCTTGATATACCAGGGACACTTTCTCATAGATCCAGGCACAGTGACTGTGGTAGTCTTTTTAGATTTGTTATCCATGGCCTCCTTCCTTCTAAAATCAACTTTTAAAATTATACTAATGTGAAATAATCGGTACTGGGACGGTTCCCAAACGCCCTCCTTGCTGCAAATTCACAGGCAGTTTTTTTGGACCGGTAGTTTTTCCCCTCTGCTCTCTCAGCACTGCTCCATCCCACTACCTGATGTTATCTCAGTGCAGCAGAGACAGTTTCAGCACATAGTGGGAGGGGAAGTGCTCATTGTACAGTGTAACAGCCTGGGAGTCTGCAGCATGGAAAGGTTCTGGGGACAGCCCCAGTAGCTCTTCAGGCTTATTAGCATTATTTGAGAATAGATTTAAGAATGAAAGAAGCCATGGATAACACATATAAGAAAATTACCACAGTCACAGTGCCTGGATCTATGAGTAAGTGCCCCCGTGGCTTATCATGATGGATTTTGATTGTGAATTTCCTTTAAAACCAACGTCCTTATGTGCACACAAAGCCTGAAATATGAACAAACCACAATAAGTAAAACAAACTCACTTAGGTATAAAAAAAAAACTATTCAATATTATTGGACTGAAAGCTTAGGGATTAGGAGATTCAGGGTCCAGAGGGATTCAGGGTCCAGAGGGATTCAGGGTCCAGAGGGATTCAGGGTCAAGTGAACATAGAAATCAAGAGGTGATACCAGTGTTTGCCTCTATTATACACTGACTATGTACAATTCCATATAGGAGCCGGGCATACAGAGTGGATGATGCTGTGTGCAGCAGACCTTGCAGCCATATCACCTTATTATTGTATGCAAATAATAATGACAATGCTTATTATGCAGGACACATCAACTAAACATTTAGTTTATAGGTGATCCAGTAGTTGACAGATCCCCTTTAAGGTCCCACTTCTTCCAATAAGCAATCCAGTAGGGCAATAAAACTATCTGCCAGCTGCACAGCGTCTCTTATTATAACCCAATGCTTCAGGCCAAGTAATGGATGTTTTACAGAAGCTGAAAGGATCTAACACTATGTAAGGGGCACTAGATACATTTGGGATTGGTGGTAATGTTGGACTAATACCACATGTAACAAGAACAAATGGGACAGATTCTACAAGGCCAAGACCATAACTTAGATTATTTTCTCTTGAAACACAAAAGAAGAAGGAAAGGCGGCAAAAATCTTACTCATCTGATGAATCACATGTATCCTGTAAACTATCATAGATATTCATCTGTATGTGTTGCTTCCCCACACATAACATGGTTTTTGGTTTGTACTTTTGTAGGGGAAAGTCCAGATTTAAATGTTGGTTTTATTACAAGATGGAATAAGACATTTGCATTTGCTAGGTGTCTTTGGGCTGTGGTCTTCTCGCCTTCTACACCTCTTCTCTCCAAAATGATACACTGTGCATTTTATCCTAGCTTGGCTTGGTATAGAATAGATTTTTTCTGTCCCGGTATTTCTCCTGTGTAGGTCTGCAGGTGAGCAGTGGGGATCCATAGTCACTGGCTTGATGCCTCCATGACAAGGACAAGTCACAGGGGGGCAGCAACTGCTTAGCTGCTGTTTGGATGCAGCCTGTGCCGCCTGGCCCATCATTGTAGTACTGAATCCATTGTAGAAAAATAGTCTTATTCCAGTTGTCCACAAGCATGTCCAGTTGTCCCAAGAAACTGGAGTTGCAGTTTCTTGGAACAAACGTGTTTATGGGCAACCAGTTTTAGGTTTAGGTATGTTACAAAAAAAAAATTTTTTTAGAGCTTGTCAAATCGGTCCCTGTCCCCATGATGTGGCTTACAATCTAATCAACCTACCAGTATGTTTTGGAGCGTGGGAGGAAACCTGAGGAAACCCACGCAAACACAGAGAGAACATACAAACTCTTTGCAGGTGTTCACCTGAACCCAGGACCCCAGCGCTACAAGGCTGTAGTTGTAACCACTGAGCCACATTATGTAACACTAGAAAAATTTGATGCAAAATACAGCAATGCAGAGTACTGCAAAACTAACTTAAAATTTCCCCCATGATACATTTACCCTTATGCACCTAATGTAAAATACATTCAAGACACTGTACCCTACCAAACCAAAGGAAGGGTTGTAAATACTGGGGCAGAGGAGTAGCAGGAAGGTAAGGAGTGTAACTACAGGGGTAGAAAAGACTGAAGGATGTGCACCTTTATATACATATTTGGGCAGATTTATCAAACTGTCTGAAAGTCAGAATATTTCTAGTTGCCCATGGCAACCAATCACAGCTCAGCTTTCATTTTACCAATGCTCATGAATATTTTATAGGGGAGCTGTGATTGGTTGCCATGGGCAACTAGAAATATTCTGACTTTCAGACAGCTTAATAAATCTGCCCCATTATGCTGCACACTGTGCAACATAATGGGGCACATTTACTTACCCGTTCCTGTGGCGATACCCGACCCGGAAAGTCAGAGGAAGATGGCTCGTGTGCACGAGTTCCTGCATCGTTGCTTCTCCGCCGAGGTCCGTTGGAGTTCACCTTCTTCTTCCTGGTGCATGTAAGTGCGTGTCTTGCGACACAATTTTAAATGTTAAATCCCACGTGTATAATATGTATGTAACATATATGTGCGCCGCATTTAGCAGGGGTTTTTGGTGCACGCAATCGGATATTGATTTTTCATGCAACACAAATCGGGGAGAAGGGACATGCCATCGGACGTTCCCGACTGATTTGGACTGAGTGCGGGATTTAACATTTAAATTGTGTCTCAGGTAATGCATTTACATGCACCGGGAAGAAGAAGGTGAACTCCTGCGGACTTGAGCGGGGAAGCAACACAAGATATCAGGCACACAATCTCAGTGAATTGCGGCAGCTGTGCATCCTCGTCGGGGAACCCACCTCAGGAAACGTGCATGGACGGGTAAGTAAATGAGCCCCTACGTGTGTATATAAGTATATAAATGTGTGTGATTGTATAAACATGTGAGTGCACAGATATGTATATTTTTTGTAAGGGGGGGCCCATTCAGAAGTCTGCTATGGGGCCCAGTATCACCTAGTTACGCCCATGAGGAGACTTTTTGAATGATATTTTGGTTGTGGAATATTTTGCCATTTGCTGTGGATTGTTTCAACAAATAGTGATGTTTGACGTATATAAAATTCCAAGCACACAATCTTTATAATCAGTTTTGTAGAGTTCAAAAGAAAAGCGTGTCTATCAACAAACAGACATTACAATCCAAAGTAGAAGTGCATGTGTGTGAATAAATGCTACTTGGCAGCAGAGGTTCCTACATATCTGAGGTTGAAGTATTAGGGGACAAGTGTAAGAGATTTCTGAACGTATCTTACAAAGTGTAAATATTTAACAAGTTCTTTGGTGGCAATGTCCTGACAGCTGTAACATTCTCATTCTGCCAGAAAGGAAAAGGCATTTAAAGGCTGCAGCTTGTGTGATGTGTTTGGGTGCACACTAGGTGGCAGTATGAATCAGCCCAGAGTGCTATAACCAAAGGATGCTAGACTGGGAAATGAATGGAGAATGGCTGTGTACATTCACTCTGCACAGTGACATCACACACCAGGCAACATATCACAGAATAGGAAGGATAAACACGGTGATGTCAAAGTTATTGAACCATAGTGATGTCATAGTACAGGGCTAAATGGGTTGTCCAGGGGTCGTTCAGCAAATTAATGTTGTTTGTATTATTAAAACGTTAGACTAATTTCAATATATTTTCTGTATCAATTCTAGATCTCTACTTGCTGTTATTCTATGGCAAGCTTCATTGTTTACTTCCAGTGGATAGAAATGAGGTCTATGGTCAGGTGATGTCACACAGGTGCACGGCTCGTTAGTATCATGGAGAGTGATCAGAGTTGTGTGACATAAGGAGCCGTGCACCTGTGTGACATCACATGACCATGAGCTGGTTTCTATCCACCGGAAGTAAATGATGAAGCTTCCTATTTAATGACAGCAAGCAGAGATCTAGCAGAGCAACAGTGAGGAATTGATACAGTATATTAGGCAATTGTATAACTTTTTATTATACAAACAATAACATTTATATGCTGAAATGGGAATACCCCTTTAAAGTATAATCCAATGATGTCAATGAAAATAATCATACACATTAAATACTGGACATCATAGCTGAAGGATAACTACACAATAGTGTAATGTCCTAGGATGGGATAAATCCACAGCTTAGGGATAATAATCATAATACAGGGAAAGTGCACACAGTCATGTCCAAGTACTGAGACAATGAACACAGTGATGTGACAATGTCATTACAAAGAAAACTTGTCCTCTTTGTTGCTTGCGTGGAACCAAATGCCTCGTATTCTTAAATAGATTAATAAAGAACAAGAAGTTTTAGAAGTGCTGTTTCAAAACAAGGATGTGACAACTCACAAAAAAGCATACACTACCCACATGTTACATAATGCATTGGTATATTCCATAATAATAATATAATAATTCTTTATTTATAAAGCGCACACAGATTACACAGCGCTGCACAGAGCTTGCCAAATCAGTCCCTATCCCCGATAGGGCTCACAATCTAAGCAAGCCTGAATATACTTATATATGTGACAACAGCTAGGGCCACCTGCAGCCCCACTATTATGGCTCGGGTAACATGAGACGAATGGCTACTCACAATGAAAGTGGATGAAGTAATGCCTGCTGTAGCTCAAGTGGAAGCAGCAAGTGTGCTGAAAGCTGCAATGCAAAACATTCACTTCTACTTTTCATGACATGATATAAAAAGTCTCAGTAAAATATCAGATTACTTAAAGTAATAAACCTCTCCGAAGCAGCTGAATCAGTCTATGCAGGGTAAATATCACTTTTAGAAAACACCTGTCTTTATTAGTGACAACTGTTCTTTATCTGAATCTCTGGATGCATTTGTCGGGCTTTGCTGGAGCCTGGAAGTCAGTCTTGTGCAGCGCTGCTTATGTTCCCAAGCCAAGGGTCCCTTTCTCAATAATTTATAGCACAAGACCCCTCAGGCTATGGTCACACATAGTGACTCCACTATGTGAGGTTAGTATCAGTGCACTCCAGAGACACGTAATCACCAAATATTCGCCAACTGACTTAGAAGCACTGATGGTATATAACTCCCCCATGATATATAACTACTGGGGTGCACCTATCTCACCCTGACCACCTATGGAAGAGTAGGTTTGTGTATCAGATCAGAAAATTACAATGAAATCTCTCAATAAAACCACCACTTTAAGAAGACCAAAAAGTGTCCAATTTCAGTGTCCAATTTTTTTCCCCATTTTACTGTATGGAAGCTGAGCATATCACATCTTACCGACGTGTGACATATCTGTACGTCTCATAGACTGAGCCCTCTCCATATAAGGTGGGCATTTGCTGCATATTGCAGCACACGCCCTGGTAATCCCTGTGTTGCTGCTTGCATCGATTGCGGATGTTAATTCTCTAAATGACCCGCCAAAGCTGCCCGAGGCATTTAAATCCCAGCGATTGCTTGAGCATTGCAATGTAGGATTTGATCGGGGCGGCAATCGGTTACCATGCAAATACCCGCGAATGTCTGATTTGAACTCATTCATTACAATGTGCAATTTGCACGATGTAATAAATAATGGGGCAGATTTATCAAGCAGTCTAAAAGTCAGAATATTTCCAATTGCCCATGGCAACCAATCACAGCTCCCCTTTGAAATATTCATGAGCACTGGTGAAATGAAAGCTGAGCTGTGATTGGTTGCCATGGGCAACTGGAAATATTCTGACTTTCAGACTGCTTGATAAATCTGCCCCAATGTGTCTGAAAAATGGTAAAAAAGTTAAAAAAAATGTAATAAAAAACCCATAGATATTCAAATCACCCCCTTTCCCTAGAACTGATATAAGTATAACAGTGAAAATCATAAACATGTAAGGTTTCACCGCATTCCATAATGTCCAATCTATCAAAATATAATAAAAGATTTTCCCAGTGTTTAACCCCATAACAGGAAAATAGCGTCAAAAGTCGAAAATGCCTTTTTTATGCCATTTTGAAAAATATAAAAAACTCTATAAAAAGTGATCAAAAGCCTGTACAGTCCCAAAAATGGTAGGATTGAAAATGTCTTAAAAAGTCTAAAAAAATTACATAACACACAGTTATTGTAAATATATGAAAACATTATAAATAAAGTAGACATGTCATTTGGTGCGCACAGTGAAAGTGGTAAAATCCTTGCCCACAAGAAAACTGGGCAAATTTCACTGCATTTGGAATTTTTTTCCTGCTTCCCAGTACATGACATGGAATATAAATAAATATATTTGAAGGCGGGGAGTGAAAAATGAAAACCCAAAAACAAAAAAGGGCTAAAAGGGGTTAAAAGACCAATTTTCTGTGCCAAATTTGGAACTCTGCTCAAATATAGGCTTCTCCTCAATACCAAATGCTGTACTAAAAATAAAATCTAAATGGGCATATTAGCCACACATCTATTAAACAGATAAGGCCAACATTTTTCTCAAATATATTCTGTTGGGCCCAAATTTCTTTCATTAAACATTACTATTGCCTAGAAAATATACATTTTATAATTCTTGGAATTTTAAATTACAGTTTCCATCCTGTCGTTACAGTATATCAATATCATTAGGATATTGGTATTTTGTTAAATCAATGTTTTATTAATATGTGTATAAGCTATAATTTAAAGTTATGTAAATGTACTAAACTCTAAAGAATGTGAAGCTGCTACAACTTTTACAAGACATCTTCCATTAACTTGCAAACATCCTGCTATTATTACGCTGTAATCCTGGAATTTATTGTTTTGAAAACTGTGATATTCATCTTTGTCTAATCTTCACAAGTGTTCATCTATCCCCGAAAATATGTTAAGTGCAAAGATTACCAAGCAAGAGTGGTATCATTTTGATAAGTACATACCTCCCAACTTTCTCTATGTTGGTCAATCTTCCCTGTATGTCACTGCTGCTCCTACCATCTTAAGTGTGATGCAAGAAGATACAGAGGGTTTTAAAATTTTATAACTTGAATTTCAACAGCAGTTTATGGTATAAATACTTCAAGTTCCCTTTTTCATCCAGCATTGGACACTTCTAATACATTTTGCACAATTTTGCATTGTATAAATTTGAGACACTAAATATAAATATAGTAATAGATTTGGCCCAAAATGGACAGCGTATTCTAGGTGAGGCTGAACCATGCCAAATTTTGGACTAGAATTGTATTAAAACACCCCTCCAATCCAACCATAAAGGAGCATTACAAACTTGGCATTCACCCAGCTATTGTACCCTCCCATATAGATGGAGAGTCCTCAATTAAGTACTCGATTAAGACTAAAATTCTGCTTCTGCATAGAGGCTAATGGTTCTTGACACAAGATAAAATCTTTGCTTTTAAGAAAGGTAGATTGCCGAAGGTAATGCTGATAAGAGAGGCATGCAGGATAAAAGGTTTAGGATGTGAAGCTATTGTGTGGAGAGCAATTTGTGAATACTATGGGTTAGAGGATTGCTGAGAGTCTACACATGCTCAATGGAATAAAAGGACTGTAGGGTATAGACTAGGAGGATAAGTAATAAATACATCCAGAAAACTTAGTATATGAAATCTCAAATGTTAGTTTTCTAGATGTCCATGAGTATATTTGCCGGGGTGAGAGATTGATTGGAAAAATCAACACACTAAATTGTAAATGCTCGGTTGTAATGTTTTGAAGGACCTTTTGATTAAGGGTCAGAATAAACTTATTTCTAAGGGAATTGTCCCGTTTTTGTTGCATATAGTATTTAAAGCCTTGTCCTGTGTTCTTGAGTATTGGTCAAGGTATTAAAGCAAATTATGCTTGAAATCTTTCCTGCTATTAATAAAATTGTCAGCCTCCACAAGTATGGCTATTAAGTACTGAATAATGGTGAATTATTCTGGGTAAAATGATTAGCTCAGTAATAGCAGTTACTGAAAGTGAATGTATCAGTTTTTGATGTCAAAGAAACACCACTAGATTTATTGTAATTCCTTATAATATGAAATGACACACCATTGTATTAGGCAGGAATTCAATACCTAACCTAAAAAAAATCAATAAGAAGAATTGTAGTTTTCTTATGCATAAAGTATATATACTATAAAAACTATTTAACATATTTGACAAAAATGAGGAAAAGTGGTTTAAACCATTGTATTAATGGTATAATTGTAAAGAAAATGTGATTTGATGTGCTAATTATAACTAGATATAAGCAGTGCTGATGATCCTGTTCGGGGTCCAGATTCGGCCGCCTTTCCCAGCAATATTGCCGGATGGGAAGCCAAACAGCCAATCTGGAAAATGAATGCCCCTATGAACTAGCCATTGGCTATGATTGGCCAGAGGTACACCTCAAACCCCGGACCTGAATGGGGACGTCGGATCCACTCACCTCTAATTGCAATCCTTTTATGGTGTATGATACACATTCATGTTTGTAAGGCCATCATTATTATGATCTCTTATTGAATTTTAAATCTTGACATTACAATGGTATCAACTTTTCCAACTCCTTGCAGCTATTGAAAGTCAATTGTGTGTGCACTGAAGCTGTGTTCCACTTTCCTTGGCTGACACATATTTTCTTGGTAAAAATTAACCATGCCTGAGGGGGACTTTGCTGGCAGAAACTGAATTTATAGCTAGGGAAGTCTTCCCACACTGAGGAAATTGAAGGTTTCAGCAGGCAGATGTGGTGTCTGAGTAAGGAAAGACTGTAGCACCAGGTGGAGACCAGAAGTTCTTTTCAATTTACCAGCACTGTGACCATAGAGACAATCTGCAGCCCTTCTTCTATAGTGTTAATGATGTAATAGATGTAACTTTTCACAGAGACAACATCTGCTTTTTTGGCCTTATAATATTTTTTCAAAAGACATTTCTTTGCAGTCTGAAGATTACATGACTTTTAATTATTATTGAGTTAAATATGCCTTCCAGCTACAACACAGTTTCTCAGAAACCTTATGAAGCATAGTATGTGCATTTCCGGAGAACTCTCATTTAAAAACATCTAAAAGACTATAACAAATAACCTAAACTATTAATAAGCAGAATTTACTGTCCGTGCAACCTCAAGAAGTGAAACAAGATGTCCAATAGATTTTGTTTTAACAGCTAAGAAGTTGTATTACTAGGTTTCATGATTTTTGCATATCTATTTTCATCCAGTATTTGCTGACCCAAATATAATTAAGAAGGTGAGTTTGATTCTTGACACTAATATGGGACCCCACTCCAGGATGGCAAAGCAAACAGGAGAAGACATCGAAGTAATTTGGCATTATACTTTTTTCAAAGGGGGAAAATTCTTGTTAGTTCCACGATATGGAACTTAGCTTGAGTGCAAGGCTTGATGGTTACAGTTACAGCTGGGTTATAGGCCTGGTAATTATATTCACAGTTACAGTTTAGGTTGAGCGCACCTGCTAAGTTTCAGGTTTAGGTCCCCCCCACTGGTAACACCTCATCACTGCTCATCACTAGTTACTGACTCTTTAAAGAGAACCCGTCATGCAAAATAACCCCCCTAAACTAAATATATTTCCATTAGAGAGCATTGCCTCTATCCCTTCATTGTCCCTCTACATGCCTGTAAACCTAAGCAATGAGGTCTTAAAGCTGTATGCAAATGACCTGTGAAATGTCCAATGAAGCATTAGCATATTTAAGCTGTCCACTCTATTCATGAGTGGGAGGCACAGCCACACCCCCAGTGCTTGACTGACAGCCTATATAATGATGTGAGGCTGTATAAAGATGTGAGGCTGTATAATGATGTGCTTCCTGGTGCTGGTGGCCACGCCCCCTGCAGCCTGTGTGTGTGTATAGGAGAGATACAGCAGCTCCATGCAGCCATGTTACAGCAGAACATGTCAGGTACTTGTGTAGCTGATGTCTGTGTCTCTCACATGTGTATTAGGAGGATGCAGCATGTCAGCAGATGCAGCACACACACTAGCCATGCTTTACTATACACTACACACAGACATGAGCAGGGGGAGGAGAGGGGAGGGGTAACAGGGGTGACATCACTGCCTCTGACCATGTGACCAGCCTCATTTACATGATAAAGAATATATGATTTTGCAATGATTAATGTATGAAATAACTAGATAAAGGCTGGGATGGATCCTTGTGAGCTGCTCCAACAGGTAGAGGTGACAGGACAAGTGGCAGAGACCTGATGACAGGTGTCCTTTAAGAAACTAAATGTCAGGATCAGTGGTAGTGGATCTTCTGTACCACTGCACACGATGACGTAAGCCGACACCTGGGACCAGAGTCTAAGTGGTACCTGGTTTTCACCAGAGCCCGCCGCAAAGCAGGTTGAACCTGTTGCGGCATGGTACCACCAGGTCATTCCACAGGCAGGAGGTCGGGACAGGCAGCACAGGATTGGAGTCAATAACGGAACCGTGGTCACGGGAATTCGGAAACACAGCAAATCGCATAAAATAGCTTTCTCAGAGGCACTAGGCACAAAGATCTGACTTGGAATGCTGTGAGAGGCTGGCTTTTATCAATTTCATGGGAATGGCCAGCACCAATCAGCGGTGCGTTGGCCCTTTGAAATTTTGAGCGCTGGCGTACACGCACCCTGGTGGGCTGGGATGCATGCGCTGAGCTGCTGGAGCAGGAACGCGGATAGGTAAGGCAGATAGGTGAGCCAGGGACCGCGGAGAAGCACGCGTGTGCCCACGACCCGGAAAGAGGGGCAAAGGGGCACCTGAATGGAGAGGGCCACGGATGTGACACTAAACTTCATTGTTACAGTTCTCAAAAAGTCACACAGCTTTTTGGTTTTAGTACTGTAATGGCACACACTTCTAAAAGCAATATAGCTCAGTATAGTTCACTGGTTGTGTACAGAGTTTTCAGCTGTGACTATGGTATGATGAAAGCTGCAGTAGGGAACATGCATAAAAGTTGTGCATTGACAGAACTACATGCGAGTTCTCTATGATCTCTCAGATTTTCGTGGTCCTGGGAGATGAATAGATTAAATTGAGTGATGTTTCACTGCTGTAGAGGAAATCAGGCTCAAGTGTTTACTGGAAATGCACAACTTTAGTTTCAGACCAGACCTGCCGCTTTCATAATGCCATAGTCACAGCTGCACTATCCACTATCCAGTGCATACCGGACAGCCTCAACTCCACACATACAAGCAATGGTCATAGAATCTGCAAGGAAATAGTCATCATCAGACACATTGGCAAAACACAATAAAACATATGAATTCCATAACATTGCCAAATCTTACAGCACATGTAGAGTGCAGTACAATGCCGTTCAGACAAAAACTTTATAAAGAGATGGAATTTTTTTTACTTGTGCTTGTTTTTCTAAGAATTTTTTTTTAAATATACATTTTTATATATTTTTTTTTATTTTTAACAAATTAAAACACAAAATAGTAGTCAGCCATTGCAATTTTATAATATAGTAGCCACACATATAACGGTTTTACTGTTATAGCTGGGGTGTGATTCTTGTGAGAGATTTTGTTCATCATTCAGATGTTGAGGAGTAAAGCTGATGGCTAAATATACACCGTGTAAGACATCTTTCCACAGACCTGTACAAAATAACCCAATCAACAACCAACTCACCTAGAAACAAAGATGCATAAAAAATAATAACACCATCCCACTTCAGAATAAATGAAGCATATATATAAGTCATGGGCAGAACATTCTAACATTTCTCATTATCCTGAATTACTAAAATAATACAAAGCTTCCAGACTGTAATTTAGTGAAATAAGTTTATGGGTAACTGCATTATTTTTACTCTTAATCTAGTGTCTCCTTTAAGATACTACCCGTTACTGCTGGTACTGAATAACTTGCATGCACTGACATGAGTTCTAATCTTTACAACTTTACTTAGGATGTGGATGTTTGTCATTTTTAATGAAATTGGGATGTGTTTTTTGTAAGTGTTGAAAGAAATGAAAATTGTTGTGTCTCTTCCTTCCACAAATATTTCTGGCATGTAGCATCACTGATATTCAAATCCCAAAGTTTAGACAAGATTCCTAATACTGCAGATCGCCACCCTATATTTCTATCTACATTTACAAGAAATCTTTGGATAGTACACATCAGTAACAGTCAGTTCCACCCATTTGGTACAACCAGTTGCATCTGGGGTACCGGAGGTTTGAGACCCCTATACTCTTTCATGAGTGATCGGGTAAGGCTATGTCACAGCCATAAATATCTGCCCCTCTCCTGCCTTGCACTGAACTATCTCTATGCTTATTACACAGCAGTATGATATAACTCATTTATAGAAAATCTCTTTTTAACCAATAACTCAGTTAGACCACCTAAGATTCTGGGATTAAACCCCCACTACCATTAATTATCAAGAAATGAATCCCCTATTAATAACCCCACACCAGGCAAAAATCGTCAACCCCCTAAAAGTGATAGTATGAACCACTAATGAACACTAAACCATGGATGCCAGATTTATCACTATCTTTCTTCTAAATATTAGAACAAAAAAGTAGCAAATTATGCATAATGCCGTTTTCGCACACTTTTTTGCAACTTTTCCACATTTGCAACTTCTGGTACTCTTTTTTTTTCAATAGATTTGTTGTATTTGTCTTAACAAATTCAGCTGTTCAGACTACAGGTAGATGTATTCGCCAACTGCAACTTTTTGAAAAGTTGCAAATACTGGACAGTGCTTACCTGTCCTTAAGGGGTTAAACATCTCTAGTAACGTATTACTTATTTGTTTAGAAACATATTTAACATGTAAAATAGGAGACATACAAACTTATGAATATCACTCCCTAATGGTTGCTATGTTGTCTATCAGATGTCTATTTGTGTGTCCCATATTGGTTGATACCATAGAGAAGAACAAAAAAGAGGGACCCAGAGGTTGGACTGATCAGACACTTATCCCCTGTCCTGTAGAGGAGAAAAATAGAAAGAGACACAGGCGGCGCCCCTAGTGCAATAGGTAACTTAAGAGTGTGATGAGATAACAAGGATATCTGCTCACCTGAAGACACCTTGTGTCTTATGCGTTTAGAGCAGATATTGGTTGTTCCGTCTATTCTTCAATGGTTGTTGGTAGGGTATGCTGCGTCTTCCCGGAGTCCGGTACAGGATTGTGCCGGATAGGGAATCACATAGATATAGAGTTTAGAAAACCTGGGTTTGTATAAGACGCATTGCCTGAATAGGTCCGACACAGGTTGTATGGTTCAAGGTTAAGTTTATTTGTATGGTAAAAGGACTACGCGTTTCGGGGATGGTCTACCCCCTTCATCAGGTCCGTGGTGGATACTAGGTAAAATGGTTCATTAAAACAATACTTATGTATAAGGTCATTTAAGAATATGAGATGCTTACTCATGCTAAAATTATATATAACAAAAATACAGTGGATTGCATGAAAGGTACATAAAATCGTAATTGATATAAGTAAATAAATGAACTTATTAATTTATGAATTTATTAACTTATTAATTTATTTACTTATATATATGAAAATTATCAATTACGATTTTATGTACCTTTCATGCAATCCACTGTATTTTTGTTATATATAATTTTAGCATGAGTAAGCATCTCATATTCTTAAATGAGAAAAAAGCAGAGAAATAAGAGTCTATAATGGGACATCCCCTGTAATACTGTTGTCATGTATCAGGCAATATTGTATTCTAGCAACAAAATCTGATAACCTGTCGCTTGCAAGGACCATATCCTCTGTGGTAATAATGTAGGTCTGCAGGAAACCATCTTTATTTTAAAACTACGGCTAAATGAACACCATTTATGTGTATTAAGAAAATGCACTCACCAGATACCGTAATAAATGAAGAATACATATCAGTGGGTGACAATTGGCATTGATCACAATCCTATATAACATGGTGACATAAATTATAATATTCCACTTTTGACTAACTTTAAGGCTGCATTCACACTGCCGCAAGGGGGACGTATATACGGCCGACGTATATATACGGCCGATATACGTCCCCCATAGACGGCAATGGGTGCACAGCACCGTATCGCCGTGCGGCACCATACCGCTCAGTACCCCAGAAAAAGTTAGGACATGTCGCTGTGCGCCATATGTTCCTATGGAGAGGGGCGGGGGTTGAGCTGCGATCACCTCCTCTCCCCGCGCGCTGCCGTTGCCAGCCGTGCTATGGTGCGCCGGGAAATGGCAGTGTGAATGTAGCCTAAGGGATTCTCACGTCTGAGGAGAGATGCTGAGCCTGTGCCATTGAAGTAAATATGTCTCACCCTTATCACTAGCTCAGTATTTTGATTGTTTATGGATTTAAATTGAGGGGGGTACAAAGGGTGCAGTCCTGCCAGGGCTCTGAATGCTTGGGGGCTTATAAGGGGTTTGTAGTCTAAAAAACAGCTCCACTGTACTATAGAGAAGTCTATGTACCTGCGCAATTATCTGCACTTTGTGCAATAAATAGTGTATAAAAGTATTAATTCTTTGCCCTCAGTTTAGGGTTGAATCTAATTGGGTCTTATACTACTTTACATATTAAAGCTCACATATTTTGTCTTGCATCATCTGTTGTTCTACATCATTAATTTTATATTTTCCTGCACATATATCTTCAAAGGTTACAAAGTGGCCTTTGTAGGAAACCCAGAATCTTATAAAAATGTAAATGAACATATACGTTTTTAACCCTGCGAATCAATGTTAAGCCCACTACTCACCAAATTCTACATTTCAGCCACATTTCTTTTCACACTGGTTTAATGTAGGGGAGGCAGTGGTGCGTAGACAATGCAAGCTACAAACTTAATGACATATCCAGGAAATATTTTAACCTCTTCCCGACCACACCACTTAAATATACAGCAGCTTTTACTGTGAAAGATTACCAAAAGAATTTTTCTTTACGTCGTTACAGTAGCCTAGCTCTCTTTAACCCTGGCATCCAGAAACACAATTGTGTCCAATTAAACAGGAGTATCTCCACTCTAATATGACATATGGATTGTGTATGGATGCTTTACTGAACCGGCGATATTCCCTCTTAAATTTGTACTAAAAAAGTAGATTTTATGTACAGCTTTCTATTGCCGATTGTAACTTTAAGAGTGGATATATCCGGTTCTGTTGAGCATCCGTACACAATCTATATATCATATTAAAGAAGAGACTCTTTTTGAAGTTTGAATTGTGCCCCCCTCCAGCGGGTAAGCTGAAGGCAGAATCTAGAAGGAGCTGCAGGAAACACTTTCACTTTTACTTTCCATTACATGCACCATCTGCATCTGTAGCTGTACCTGGGGAAAGGTGATGAAATAATGCTGTACATATTTATAACATAGTTTGTTAAAAGTTACTACTTATTAAAAAACACTTTAATTGGAAAAATGACTAAAATGCTTATTTTTTTTTGTAGTCAATTATTGGCAAATTTTAAGTATGGAATTATTAAAAATATAGTATCAAGATAAAGTCTCACATGAAAGTCTTGAAAAAACTAAGTAAAAACTTGTTATGATGTGTAATTTTTTTACAAAGATATAGCCATTTAAAGTGCATATCAGAAAGTCGAAAATTTAGGATTTTGTAGGCCCAAAGCAAGTGTTTAGGATGCTTGATTAAATTATCCCTTAACATGGGCAATGGGTATGACAACTTTCTATTCTAGGGATGCATTAGCTTATATGGTCTGGATGCCACATTGCCACACTATTGATCTTGAAAGGGTGGCACGTGTAACACAGTACAACACTAAATATAACCCTCAAAGTTCCAAAGAAATAAAACTGATAACTGATACAGATCATATTACCAATTACATGTATCTTGCCCATTTTGTATTGAAAAAGGCACAAACCACAAACCATTTGCAGAAAAAGTTTTGCTGTGTGAAATGGACATAACAAACATATGTAAAGATACTGTATACAATGAAATTAATAAAATTTTGTACTCGTTACTGAAATCAAATAAACCAATGTGTCACAGCCGTACCCGTGATCCTCGGTATGGATTGCGGGACTAAATGTGGTGCATTGTCCCCGTCCCTCTGCCCGGACTCACCTCTTCTGGCTCCTGATGCTTCCTCAGTCCCGTCCAGGCCGCACGCCGGCTTCCCTGACTTGGCCATCCGCTCCCGCTCCTAGGGCCCACGCGTGCCGGCTTGTCCTGCCTTAAAGGGCCAGCGTCCTCCGAATTGGTGCTGGCTTATCCAGCCTCGCCCTTATAATCTAGTACCTCCCTTCACTCCCCGCCAGATCTTCAGCATTCTACAAGGAACTCCCAAGGTTTCTACACCTCGCTTCCCACAGCAGTTCCTGCTGAAGAAGAAAGCCCATAAGTGTTTCCATACGCTCCTGGTAGCTCCCGTGTTGGTGGAAATTCCCAGTCGCCTCCAAGCACTTGTCTGTTCCTGCCCACCTGGGTCCTGTGCCAGCTGCTGGCTTCTTGCCTGCTGTGAGTTCCAGCTCATCATTCTAAGCCACACTCCTGCTGTCATCCCAGGTTTGCACTGTGTCCTGCTACCCCCGTTCCCCTGACTGCCACCGTGGACCTAGTTGCACCCGTGGAACTACTTGATGGCACCCCGCTGCAGCAAGACCATCCCGCTTTGTGGCAGGCTCTGGTGAAGACCAGGTGCCACTTAGACTCTGGTCCCGGGTGTTGGCTAGTACCCTCTGGCGGTGTTCCAGAGGGTCAACTGGTCCACGGACTCCTCCTTCCGGACTTTTCCCATAGAGACTTTAAGTTCCATTGTCTGCGGACCGTGACAGTAAGATCCGGCCATGGACCTTGCCAGGATCAGGGACTCAGGCAAGGATTCTAGTCAGTTGCTGGCTGATCTTTCCAGAGTGGTTGCCCAGCAGTCCAGGCAGCTCTTTTTTTGGGAAGAACAACTTGGCAAAGTTGCTTCCATGCTTCAACGTCTGCTTGACTCCCAGCAACTTCAAGGTGGGATTCCACGTCTGCCTCACTTGGCTCCGGCTTTCCAAAAGCCGCTCAGGTCTCCGGCTTTCCCAGAAGCCACTCCAGAGTCTCTGGCTTTCCCAGAAGCCACTCCAGAGTCTCTGGCTTTCCCAGAAGCCACTCCAGAGTCTCCGGCTTTCCCAGAAGCCACTCCAGAGTCTCCGGCTTTCCCAGAAGCCACTCCAGAGTCTCCGGCTTTCCCAGAAGCCACTTCAGAGTCTCCGGCTTTCCCAGAAGCCACTCCAGCCTATGGCTTTCCAGAGCTGCTCCAGCCTCCGTTCCAGAAGCCATTCCAGAACTTCTCACTTTACCAGAAGCCACTCCAGAGTCTCTGGCTTTCCCAGAAGCCACTCCAGAGTCTCTGGCTTACCCAGAAGCCACTCCAGAATCTCTGGCTTTCTCAGAAGCCACTCCAGAGCCTCCACAGCTTCCCAGTGCTGTTCCACTTATCCAAGAGCCACTCCAGCCTCCGCAGCTTCTCAAAGCTGTTCCAGCTTTCCTAGAGCCGCTCCTGCCTCCGCAGCTTCCCAGTGCTGCTCTGGCTTTCCAAGAGCCACTTCAGCCTCTGGCCGTACTGCTTGCAGTGGAGTCTATGCAAGTTAGCAGAGTACGTCTCTTGGCCAAAGGACACTACAGACATCTTGAGGATATCCTCAGCTTGTTCCCTGCCAGGTCCAAGCACCTCATTGGGGTTTGTCCTATTTCTGCTTTCCTCCTCAGGTGTCCTGTCACCAAGATGAATTGGATGAGGCAAAAGAAGAGGCTGAAGAAGAAGAGAGGCCCTAAATGGGGGGTACTGTCACGGGCTCACCCGCGATCCGCAGTACAGATCACGGGTACACCCGTGCTCTCCTATGTGACGCAGTGTCCCCGTCCCTCTGCTTGGACTCACTTTTCCTGGCTCCTGATGCTGCCTTGGTCCCGTCCAGGTCGCACGCCAGCTTCCCCGACTTGTCCGTGCGCTCCCGCTCCTAGGAGGCAGGATGGCTCGTTGTGCCTTAAAAGGCCAGTGTCCTCCGGATTGGTGCTGGCTAATCCAGCCTCGCCCTTATAATCCGGCACCTCCCTTCACTCCCCATCGGATCTTCAGCATTCTACAAGGAACTCCCAAGGTTTCCACACCTCGCTTCCCACAGCCCGTCAGCGTTTCCATACGCTCCTGTTCCTTCAGCGTTTCCAGATCCCTCCATGTTCCCTGTGTTCCTCCAGCATTTCTAGACACCTCTGTGTTGCCTGTCTTCAGTGTTCCCATATGCTCCTGGTGGCTCCTGTGTTCCAGGGTTCCCAGTCACCTTCAAGTCACCAGCTCTCCTCCAAGGACTTGTCCGTTCCTGCCCGCCTGGGTCCTGTGCCAGCTACTGCCTGTTTGCCTTCTATGAGTTCCAGCTCATCCTTCCAAGCCGCACTCCTGCTGTCATCCCAGGTCCACACTGTGTCCTGCTTCCCTTTTTTTCCTTGGCTGCCACCGTGGGCCTAGTTGCACCCGTGAAACAACCTGGTGGTACCCTGCTGCAGCAAGGCCATCTCTGGTGAAGTCCAGGTGCCACATAGACTCCGGTCCCGGGTGTCGGCTAGTACCCTCCACATC
The DNA here is from genome assembly GCA_019512145.1 of Engystomops pustulosus. Taxonomy (NCBI): domain Eukaryota; kingdom Metazoa; phylum Chordata; class Amphibia; order Anura; family Leptodactylidae; genus Engystomops; species Engystomops pustulosus. Next base: position 57,771,274 of record CM033641.1, on the reverse strand, counting down.
TCCGCCGGTGGTCCAGAAGGTCCACTGGTCCACAGACGCCTCCATCCGGACTCTTCCCATAGAGACTTTTGTTCCGTTGTCTGTGGACCATGACAAAATGGGGCCAGCTGCTGCATTTCTGTCGGGTTTTCCAACGTTTTTGGGGATTGCATTGCACATGATCGGATTGGGTTGCAATCACGCCGGCTTTCACGCTACACAAAACGGGGGCGGGCCGACGGACCATCCGACGGATTCAGACAATGCGTGGGATTTAAGAAATCAATTTGTGTTGCATCCAATGCACTCACATACACTGGGAGGAAGATGGTGAACTCTGGTGGACCTGATCGGGGAAGCGACACATGCAGGAAATTGGGCGCACGATCTTCATGAATCGCGGCAGATGGGCATTCCGGCTGACAACGCACCTCAGAGATCGCGCAGGAACCAGGTAAGTAAATGTGCCCCTATGTATCCAGCGCTTGTGCCCCTATGTATGATAATGTTTGCATCAGTCCGCCACAGGCGATACATCAAGAGGCTCCTGCTGCTTGATGTATCTGCTGGCCAGGCTGAGCAGCATTTATTTCTATGCCGGGTTATACCTCACATATAACACCTACCTATATACCTACAGCCCGCTCACTGCAGCTTGTGCAAAGGCGCGGTCCACTCTGCCGCCGGCCTCGTCCCCCCTTCTTGCCCCCTTAGGGTACAGCTGGTGTACAGCTGGTTTGCCAGTTTTTTGGCATAGGAGCCCTGTTCAATAATCCCCAAAATGTTGACTTTATATGTTACAGATTTGGGCCTTCCTATTTTCCTATCCTACCTCCTTGTCTGGTAAAGACAGAAGATACAGAAATAGTGTGTTGAAAAAAATACAATCCTGTAAGTGTATAATTGCTGTCTTTTTTTCCCCATAAAGCATGCAGTTTATGAAACTTCTATATACTAAGTGCATGTCTGCTAGACTGATAGAGAACATTCCTAGAAAAACAAAGCACTGCATAATTAAGCACAAATACCATCTCCATAATGCTGTACTAATGTTACAGTAAGGTGGTTTCAGAACGTCTTCTGCACATCTGTTTCAGAGAGGTTACCAGAACAGCCATAACAGAAGTACAAAGAAAAAATTGTGGCTAAAGTATTTCTTATTCAGAAAGACAAAAGCATATACATGTTGCGTGCAACAAAGAAGTGACTGTATAAATGTCTTGGATTCAATGAAAACATTATGTGTGGTTTTATATGTTGTCAATGGATCTGTTAAGATTGTGTGCTTTAGTTACAATGAACAGTACATACATGATACATGGATTATGAAAATATATTAAAAAAAATCAAAGGATCAGTTGCTTTTCCATATAAAGCTATTTTACTGAATAGGTGGGTTTAAATTGTTTTTGCTCTTGGGCCCAAAGAGATAGCGTCCGGAAGTTAGTGTGTTCCTAGCTAGTTCTCCTAGTTAGTGTTCAGAACCCTGATTCCTGATTGCTTCCCACACTGCAGGAAATCATACTGCTACAACTGGACCAGATATGGGTTTCAGGATAAAGTTCTATACAGCGCTTTAGAATATATTGACACTATAAAAGTAACTGGAAATGAATAGTAAAAGCAAAGGAGGTGACACAAGACCTAATATAATGGATGCAACAATATACAATTGTCTGCAGTATCTATAAGCATTCTGGTCTGAATCCAGCTATAAACACTAAGAAATGTAAAATAGCTGAAAAATTAAGTGTGAACATTTTTGAATATCCCTAGTGAGTGAAAGAGAGAACAATTTAAAAACAGGCATCCTTATGTGAGTAAAAGTGACTATAAGCCAAACCAAAACCATAGAATTACCTTCATAGTGACCGCCGGCATTACCAAACAAGATCAGAATCTCTTGTCAAAACAATTGGCTGAAAACAAAAATAAAGGATCCTGACCACTCAAGCTCCTCACATTCTTATAGGGGATGACTAAGAGAGAGAAACACCTGGCCATGTAGCTCAGACCCTTTAAGGTAAATTGAACTGAAATGCAATATAAATGTGAACTGTGGACAGGTGCAGTGCTGTTTTTGACCCAAAATTTTCCTTACCCGGACAACCCTTTCTACTTTTCTAGCCAACCACCCTATATCTGTTTACTTGCAGGTCACAATTCTACTTGTTCTATATGTGCTACTATGGAGATTTTTGTATTTAAACACCAAAACACGTCAAACACCAAGCCCCGGAAGAAGCAAGGTGTTTGGCATCTTTGATTTTAAGGATTTGATATACGCACTTTTTAAATGGGCTTTTTGTGAGTATATACAATAAATTGTTTGTATCCTTTATCCTGGCATTCTACACTATTTGTCCGTAATCTCCGATACAGGGACAATAGTGAACCTCGGACACGAGAGTGAGACGGGGTGCACGCTTCGGTCCAGTAAGTGGAGGCGGGGAGAAGACGTTGAACCCAGGAGACCTTTATTCCTAACCTGAAGAAAAAGTGTGGTAAGATTCCTCATGACCGAATGTGAGTAGAAGCCTATTGTGGAGTAGAGCACTGACACTTTCTTGCTTGTTCTGACTTTTGGCTTTTGGGAGTGTACCTAGTCAGTAGCTCCTCTGGATACACAAACTCTGTCTCAGGAACCAAAACGTTTCTTTTGAATAAGGCCCCTTCTCCACTGGCGTTTTTCACGCGCGAGTTCTGCGCGTGCATTTGACGCTCAGAACTCGCATTGCACTCTGTCCCATTGTATTCAATGGGTCTTTCTCCATTAGCGTGGTTTTTAACGCGCGTGCTTGCGTTCATTTGCACGCGCGTCAAAATCGCAGCATGCTCTATTTTTGCGGGTCACGCGCGTTTTTCACGCCCCATTCAAGTCTATGGAGATGCATCAAGAACGCATTGCACCGCATCATTGCAAGTGCAATGCGAGTGCAATGCGTTTTAAACGTAAGGGTTGCTAGGTGACCAGAATAACATATTTCCCCTGCTCGCGATCGAGCATTTAATTAAAAAACAATGAAGACCAGTGAAGAATAGAATAAATCTTGTACACAGTGACCACAGGATCATTTGATAAAAACACAGTGCAGAACACGTGCAGAATAATTACAGATGTTCGGCACATCTGCTTACTTGTCGGGAGATACCGGAACGGTGCGAAAAAAATAGCATGTGAAACATATATATGTGTGAAGAACACATTGCAGAGTGTATTTAAACATTGCAATGTGTTCTTCAACACATATATATTGTTCTTCACATCTATTTTGTTCGCGCCGTTCCGCGCGTATCCCGACAAGTAAGCAGATGTGCCGAACATCTGTAATCTATTCTGCACTGTGTTCTGCACTGTGTTTTATCTTAAATGATCCTGTGGGCACTGTGTTCACTGTGTACAATGATTTTATTCTATTCTTCACTGTTCTTCACATCTGCTAAATTGTCGGGAGATAATATACGCGCGACAGTGATAGATCGCAGATGTTTGCAATTATCAAAGACATTATTTTTCAATTAATAACACATTTTAATCCCAAACCATGGTCCCTTTGAAAACTGCTCGAGTCTCCCATTGAAACGCGCGTGAAAAATGCGCCGAAAACGCAAAAACACGCTAACACACGCGCGTGAAAACGCAAAAACGCAAATTACTCCCGGGACAAAATGGAACAAAAACGCAGCCAAAACGTCAGTTTTTCACGCATTGCACCCTGACGTGAAACGCAACGCTAGTGTGCAAGAGGCCTAACTCTCCTGCGACTGCTCCTGCACACAGCACAAAAGTAGGTGATGAGATTCAATGTAAAAAGCCCTCTTGGGATTAAAGTGCATTAGTGCAATGGATAAAAAGTACCAAACCTTGCTTAAAAGTCCAAATTTAAGTGTTTTAATTTTTTTAGGTAGCTGATTAGCTTAATTTTGTAGCCTTATTATTATCTTTAGAATTGTGAAATGGAGTGCAATTTTTTGGCTACCGGATGAGTATGAGTATGTGCTTTTCACAGGTGCAAATAACGGATCAGTTGTCTGATTTTGTGACCTCTATGTCTTCAGTGTGTAATTAGTGTGTATGACAAGCTGCATGTGCCATTGATATGTCACCAGCTTGGAAAGTTGGAAATTGATGTCACTAGCTTGTTTCAACCCCTTAAAGGGTCACATAATAGTGTTAAAAATCAACTGATCTGCAAATACAGACTTAATTCAGATGACACCTTCATGTGATCAGTATTATTCACATTCCCACAGACTTTTATAGGAATAGGAGCTACTTCATATTGTATGTATCAGCAAAACAGAAGGCCTTGAGTATGAAACCATAGAATATAATAAGTATGTCAGTTAGCTGTAGAAGAAACAACTGGAACTTCCGTACAACAACAGCCCTCTACATATAATCTTAATCTTAAGGCCAGGGCTATGAGTTTTTGTAGTTCTACCAACTGATATTATACATTTCACAAGCTTTATAGCCCCTAAAGTGCAAGCATGGATCGTTGTTGTCCTTCCATTTTTTATGTAATAATTTTTTATTTGACAAACACTCCTGGGCACGTGCATTTGGGCACTTCACAGTACATGTGCAATAAAGGATGGTGTAGTCCATTCAAGACACAGTTTTTTTCTAAATAAAAAAGTCCTATCTTGGTTTTTAAAATTGTAATGAATTTTTAATTTTCATTTCTTACTTAAAAAATGATAATGGAAGATATTGTGAACCATCAAAAGTTAAAATCAATAGATATTTTAACTGATCTGTTACTCTACTGTTATTATAGTATATACAGATTTTCTACGGAGTGAATCAGAAAACATTCAGATTCGACTAGTTGCCTGAAGATCACCAGATCCATAGCTAGTTGACAAATCGAGGAAAAGAAGGACCTTAATACTCACAGTCCTTAAGGGAGGCCATAATCAAATGTACCTGAGGCAATATCCCAGATTGCTGCGGATGGACAGCTGAAGCAAGCAGAATGAAGGGAAGCAGGGTGGACCAGTAGCGTGGTATACAGGTGGAGTACTGCCGTGGACACAAATGTCGGCTAGCATGACAGATAAGACTTATGGTGGTTTCCAACAATACTCCTTTAGATTCACGTATGGTCAAATAATGACTAATATATTTTACTTATTTTCTAGATTCTAATCTGCTAAACTCCTATGGGATAGAAATGATAGGAATACCAGGTATACCAACAATGAAGAAAGAGTCAATGGTGATATTACCTTGCATACATGCTTTATCAGTTTATGAATTTAAAGTGTCGTCTTACCAAGTCCTTTCTATTTCCTGGAGCTGTCATTAAGGTAATGCATCTTAAAGCACTGGTAGAACTAAAAAAATTCACAGAGGTTTTAATTTCTTTTATCTCAGGTGATGCTGAAATGAATTCACTTTCTCAGTCATCTGTGCACCCAAGCATGTCGTCTGAGCTAGAGACAAGATGAGTTCCGGAGATATTCTATCTTAATCCACAGACTGATTCAGCTCAATAGTGTTCAGCTGTCACATTGTGCATTCAAGTGCTAGGTATCAATTAAACTGATCTAAGTTTTCTTGTAGGCACCTTATTCTTTTTGCTAACCATGGAAAGAAAGAATGTTAAAAATATCCCCCAATTTTCTAAATCTTTTACTTGAATGTTTCCAAAGATGACAACATAATGGCAAAACATTATTTGTGTTTTGTTAGTACTAACTTTAATGGGTTATTCCAAACTTCATAGGGTATGTCAAAAATACCTTATAGATGGATGCCACCTCAGGCACCTGCACCTACTTATGCTTATGTGACACCTAGGGTAAGAGTTATCCTTACAGAGAGTTTGCCTGTTAATTCCCCCTTGCAGGTGTGTGGAGATTAATAGCCATTGATGCTCCACTAGGGGATTCTGGAAAATACGTAAATAGGTTTTTCCAGATAGGAAAAGGAAAACTATACCTTTTTTGCTGCCTTGTAAGGAAGCCTCTTACCATCCAGCATGACTTTCCGGAAGCCTTATGACATGATGTGTTATTAAAGTCAAACCAGTATTTTCATTCCAGAATAGATTACAAACTGTAGACAGCACTGTTTTGACGTGGTTGTGTCTCTTCAGTACAGTGTAAGGAACTAGTTTAGTTGGTTGAGATGCTTTTGACTGGGGTCAGGGGGTAAGAATTCTCCTTATGTAGAGTGTGCCAATTTAGGCCATCTCGCTGGCATGTGGTGACATATAGCCATTTATGCTCCGCTAAGGGATTCTGGCAAATATGCAAATAAGGTTTCCTTGATGGAACAAGGAAAACCACGCCTCTTTTGCTACCTTGTAAGGTAGCCCCTTTACCATCAAGCATGACTTCTGAGAGGTTCCTGTCAGGTATCCATAACCCCCTTTAACCTGCAGGTGCCACAATGATGGACGCCCCCTTGATGGTGGACGAGCTGCTCTCTGTCGCTAAATCCTTTAGACCCAGCAGGTGGTGGAGGGCAGGATGCCGCCATCATTGATGGAAGACATGATAACGATCCTGTACAAATGGAAGGGAAACAGGTGTAACCATGCGGAAAGAAAAGATTCCCAATTGTATTCAGCACTGTTTTGATATTGGTTACATCTCTTCAGTATAGTGTAGGGTTTAGCTGAGTGAAAGGCTTTTGACTAGTTCTCCTTACGGTGAGTTTACCAATTAAGGTCCCCTTGCAGGTGTGTGGAGACTTATTGTCTCCCATCTAGGAAAACTTATTTGTATTTGTGATACCTAAAAATTCCATGTTGATTAAAATACTGCTTTAGAAATTCACAAATCAATATGTAAATCTTTCTAGAAACCTTTTTAGAACCCAACTTTTGATGCTGCTTAGGCAATGGCACCTTTTGTCATACTCTTACCCTCATAAATGTGGTGCACTGTGTTTTAGACTGTTTATTGCACAAATTATAAACAGAATTATATAGTCAGATTGAGCTGGCAGGTATCTCACCTAGATTAATTTACCCTTGCAAGCAGATTAACAGTTGGCACAGTCGAGCATAAATATATTTTGAATAAGGAGGGGGAAAGACACTGCCAAACATCTCTAGTGGCAGACTAGAACACATAAGATCAGGCATGATAAAATCCAGCTGCTAGATCTTTCTATCTCTGACATCAACCCAGGTTGGAAAAGCAGGAGATCCTACTACATATTTGTTGATCGGGTGATCTACCCAAATTCAACAGTTTTAGCCAACAATTAGTAATATAAAGAGTATAGGTGGACATGGGTTTAAAGGACACCTGTCACTTGTTTATTCCACCTGATTTTGAGCACAACACCTGTTACCCCTTAATAATCTTTCTAACCCATTTGTTGTATCTGGCAGCCATCTGCATTCAAAAATAATCCAAAAGAAAAGCATTTGTCCCCTATCGTGGTGATTTGGGACACTAATTGTTTTAAGTTGCCATTTAGCAAGTCCCTCTGTGCCCACTATTAAAATAAAAATCTTTATACTTACCTTGTTCTGTTGCTGTCAGTCACACAGTGAAGCTGGTGTACTACATTCTGGGTTTCACTTTGCATGCACCAGCTTCATTGAATTACTGTACTGCTCCTTCTTCATTGAATTACTGTGCAAGCGCTGGAAGCAGCAGAAATAGTGGGCACAGAAGTACTTGCTAACGGGGCATTTGGGACACCAAACCACTGGTCCATAAAGATCTGTAGGTGGTTTGGTGTCCAAAATCTCCCTGAAAGGTTCTTTTTAAGTAATATTTTGGCAATGTCTGTTAATATTAGCACTCTATGGGGCAATAATTTATGTGCAGTAGAGCAGTATTATTTGGATTTTTGGAAATCTATGGATTTTGTTTGAGTGAATAAAGTCATGCTTGTGCCAATAATGAAAGAAATCTTCATTCTCTGCCTGTTTAATAACTTTATATTTTTGCAGAAATTACAATACAAAAAACACGGCACATCTCTAGGGTTGAGTGAGCAAACTAATTTCTAGGAAAATAGAAAAGCTTCATTTGAAAATGATTCCTGAGATATGTGTAAACAAAGATAAACTTTTGCTCCAGATCTCACTTACCTGCAGATGATTAATGGGCTTTGTTCGTGAGCTCCTCGACAATAACCTGCGTGTCACTGGAGAAGTTCAACTTCTTTCTAAATGTCATGCACAGGAAGAGAACCGATACCCCCAATAAAGTACCAAGAGGTCTCATCAAGTATTTACTCTACATAGCAAACACTAGTTTTGTTTACTCATGGCTGGAATACCATTGACTTCTAGCAGGTGTCCTCTTATAGTGTTGACACCTCTGTTTTCCAAAGCAAAACTCCATGCATTGGCTTTTCCTTCAATTTTTAAAGTTCACAATAGCCATTTAATATCAAACTAAACAAAACAGTTATTATTTTATATTTTATAATGAAGCTAATTGTAGTTATTAGACCTGTAGTTAAGAAGGGATTTTGGGCTGTTATAGTTCTTTATGTTATCCATATGATAACTGAGTTAGCCCTAAATCTTCTCAAGCTAGCCCCCGCTTATATGTGATTTGCAAATCCCATTACATGAAAGGTTCCATTGAGTTATACCACTGCCCACTGCATTTTGTTGAGTTGTCTGTCACTTTTACAGGAAAAAACCTTTATGCATTTGACACTAGCAATGAAATAGTATTAAAATTGAAGATGGAATTGTGAGTTGAACCTAAGCTGAGAGCTATATGAACTTTCATCATTCAAAATTCTAGGGTTAATTTTTTATTTGTGAATAACCAATTATTATTTTTCTTATACAATTTTAGTTTGTTGATTTCATTTAGCTTCATTCTGTTTAGGATCTTTTCACATATTCAGCATGTTGTATCTTCCATACATAAGGTTAGCCACAACACCATGCAGGATTCATAATGATGGGCAACATATGCCAATAGTATTCAGCAGACCCAATTTGCTGGGGTTCCAATATGTCTCTGGTAATTGAAGAACATGTTATGTAAATGGAAGCCTTAAAATACATGGAACCTAAGAACAGTAATAGCTATGACTATTTTTTTGCAACAATATCTTCAGAATAAGCCTAAAATATGTGGTTGTTTTCCCTACTCCAGCATTGAAGAACGCTAGGAATCTCTTAGCTGCTTTAGTGCTACCATGTAGGTCAATACACACAACCAATACTTGGAGTAAATTAGATTGACACATTTAGATCCCCCCAAGAGATATGTAACATGGTGATGACGTTGGGCATTGTTAGGAAGTATACTGAACATATCTGGGCTGCCGCTTAGCAAATAACAGGGCAGAAAATCATTCAGTACATTGTGTGAAGGGTGCAAACAGATTTCACTGTGAATGTCATTCATGCTACAAGACCCAAGAAATAAATTCTCCTAAATTATAAGATCTCTTCCCCATGCCTTAGCTTGTCATGTATCTGAGATCAGCCGATAGAAAAATGTATTCTGCATAGTACAGTCTGACACCACTTGTCATTAGAGATGTGGTAAATGGCAGTGGTGCGGAAACCACCAATCCCTTTCCACCCATTAAATACGATTTCTTGGCTGATATGTTCATGCATGATTATAGTGAGTTATGAACATTGCTTTCTGCACATTTCCAAGTGTGTGTTGTATGTGTAAGCATTGGATGCGCAAGTATTTTACACATAAAATGGCATTTTTTTTAGCATACTGCAACCGGATGCTACTAGATGAAGTACAGCTTTGTATTACAAAGTGCCATTAAAGTGTCCCAAATAGAATCCTCCAATGCCTACTGCTGAGATTGGTACAAGCAAAGATGACTTTACTCAACTGAATACAAAAGAAGTTCTGGATCATGGAGTAAAATTCTGAATTAATAAGACATTGATTGCAAAAGTTATGAGCAAACCCCACTATTCGGTTTAATGCTGAATAACTCGGTTCAGGGTCCCTTAACCCAAACTTCAGAAACTGAACAGCCTATTAACCAGTTTTTACTACCATTAGCTTTTAGCCCTTACCCTTGTATAAGAATTGATATGAGTTATAGCACATTTAGAGACAGGAGACAGCTAAGGGCTAGGCTGCTGCTGGAGAAAGGGACAAGCACATAGGCACATAAGGGGATTGATTTAAAAATTGCCCTTTTCGGGGTCTGAATAATTGTAATAGCTATAACAACATCAGTAAACGCATATCATCCTATAGAGCAGCAGTGACTGTATCTGCATCTGTATACACAAAGCATCCTATAGTGCAGTGTCAGTATCTGCAACAAAATCTGTATAAGCATTCTGTCCTATAGTGCGGTATCAGTTCCTATCGTGTGGTATCAGTTGCCTTCTGGCAGGGCCCGGCTGTGACACACTGAGCATACAGTGTATTACACTGTATTAGGTAAAGAAGAGCATGAACAAGCGATCAGAGGATCGCTTGTTCAAGCCAATCTGTAAAAGTAAAAAAAAAAAGTTAAAACACTTAACATTCCCTATACATATTTAATAAAGTAAAAAAAAAACACAAAATCATCAGAAAAAAACCTACATATTTGGTATCGCCGCGTCCGTAACATTCTGTACAATAAAGCAGTATCATTATTGGACCGTTTGGTGAGTGCCATAAAAACAAACCATTTTTCATTAAATCCGTTCACAAAGATGTTCTAAAAAGTGATCAAAAAAAGTTATGTATGCCAAAATGGTATCACTGAAAAGGACAACTCAATACGTAAAAAATAAGCCCCAAACCAGCTCTGTCAACCCAAAAATATTAGCGTTATATCTAAGTAAAGATGGCAATACGAAAATAAATGAGATTTTCTCTGTATTAGTTTTTCTTCAGTAAAATTGTAAAAATATATAAAAAACTATATAAATGAGGTATCACCATAACCGTAGTGATCCATAGAATAAAGGTAATATGTTATTTTTATGGTACGGTGAATGGCCCCCCAAAAAATACAAGAAGAAAGGAAACCAAAATGTATGGCTTTGGCCTTGTGTGATGTTTGCATTTGTATCACAGCTCCACTGATGTAAAGTAAATGAGCTGTAGTACCAATGAAAATCAGTACAGGAGGTGTGGCACTGTTATTGATAGAGAGCAGCTAAATTTTTTTGATCTTCTACAATCTTCTATCTTTTGAAAATAAAATACTATACAAAATATACGGTACAAAAATATTCATAGATACATAAATACATATACAATTTTTCACGAGATACCAATACAGCATGGATTGCAACAGATAATACCTTTAAACTCACTACCACCCACCCTCAACAAATAATTTCACAATTGCACTTGATAAACCTTAATAAATCAACGACCTTACCCAAAAAAACCCCCAAACAAACAGAACCCTCTCCCTCCCCATGCCTCACCTACACCGATTCAGCCGGGTACCCCAACACCCTTTTCTCTTCTGGTGAGAAAAACAGCTCCAGCCATTTACACCATAGCTTGAAAAAGCCTACTTTTGATTTTAAGCCCATTCCACTATTTCCACAACCCTCAGCCTGAATTGTCTATTAGTTATTCACTTCCAAAGAGCAGGTGAGGGCGGGTCCGATGAGGACCATTTTTTTATAATACAGAATCTAGCGAGAAACAATAATTTTTTTGCTACTTCTCCTTGTCCGGAGAATCAACTCCTTGCCAGATGCCCAACACACAAGCTTTAAAGTTCAAAGGTATTTGGATATCACAACATCACTTAATAACCCTAATAACTTCTTTCCAATAACTTTCAATAGATGGACAGAACCAGAGAGTATGCACATCATCAGCTTTCTCCCTACCGCATCTTTTACAACAAACCGTTTCTCCAGAAAATCTTGAGATGTTTTTTGGTGTATAATATGTTCTTTGGAGAATGGATAATTGGACCAGTCGATGTAAAGGAATTTTAAATATTTTACGAATATCTCTACAAGATTTTAACCACGCCTGGTCCTTCAATATCCCCACTTCCTCCACCCATTTTTCTGCCACTCTATTAGTGTACCTGTGATGTCTTTGTATTACCAACATGTTATAAAGTTTTTTGTTGTTAATTTTGTCATTGATTGAGGCCCAGATTACATTTATCACAGGGGGTAATCTATCCCAATCCATTAATGCCTTATTAGAGGTGGACCACCAGTGAGCCAATTGTAAATACGAAAAATAACAGACCAATTCTTCTTGAATTGTAAGAAAGGACTTCATCCTACCACTCCTAATTATTTGGTGGAAATATATTACCCCCTTTGCAATCCATGGAGAAGCCAAAACCCCAGGAATCCCCAAGTTCTGGTTCCTCCATATAGAGGTAAATGGAAGTAGATTAGAGATGAGCGAACATACTCGTCCGAGCTTGATGCTCGTTCGAGCATTAGCGTACTCGAAACTGCTCGTTGCTCGGACGAATACTTCGCCCGCTCGAGAAAATGGCAGCTCCCGCCGTTTTGCTTTTTGGCGGCCAGATCCAGAAACAGAGCCATTCACAAGCCAAGAGACTCTGCACTCCACCCAGCTGACGTGTACCCTTACACGTCGATAGCAGTGGTTGGCTGGCCAGATCAGGTGACCCTGGATATACTAGCCCCTGCCTGCGCTGCTCGGATCATTCTGTTCGGGATGCGCTAGGGAAAGAGCGCTGCTGGTCAGGGAAAGCGTTAGGGTTTCATTAGAATATGTTAGGCAGAGTGACTCTACAAGACCCACAGCTTCTTAGGGCTACAATAACTTTTATACTTTTTTTTTTTTTATTTGCTTGTGGCTGGGCTTGCTGGCACTAGTAGTGCAGCTAGTACCATATGTGAGAAAGCAGGGGGACTTGCTACCTGGTGTTTAGCTCTTAGTGACACACATATCCACTCAACACACCGAAGTGGGACAATTTAGTAAGGGGTTTGAGTAGAATTAGGCAGTCTGCTGATTTTTTTTTTTTTTAGCTGTATTTCATTTTATAGCTCAAACTCATCTTGCAAAGCATGTGCTCTCATTGTAGGCTACAAATAGCCATAGAGAACCCCAACGGCTTACTTAGGCCTACATAGCGTTATATTTTCCTTTTTTTTGTTTGCTTGTGGCTGGGCTTGCTGGCACTAGTAGTGCAGCTAGTACCATATTTGAGGAATTGGCTGGAACCTGCGACCGTTGTGTTTAGCTCTTAGTGACACGCATATCCACCTCAAACACCGAAGTGGACAATTATTAGGGTTTTGAGTAGAATTAGGCAAGTCTGCTGATATATTTTTCTTTTAGCTTATTTCATTTTATAGCTCAAACTCATCTTGCAAAGCATGTGCTTCATCTTAGGTACAAAATAGCCATAGGAGAACCCCAACGCTTACTAGGCCTATATAGCGTTATATTTTCCTTTTTTTTTGTTTGCTTGTGCTGGGCTTGCTGGCACTATAGTGCGCTAGTACCATACTGTGAGGAATTTGCTGGGAGACCTGCGACGTTGTGTTTTAGCTCTTAGTGACACGCTATCCACCTCAAACACCCGAAGTGGGACAATTTTAGGGTTTTTGAGTAAATAGGCAGAGTCTGCTGATTTATTTTTTTTTAAGCTGTATTTCATTTTATAGCTCAAACTCATCTTGCAAACACAAATCCAGTTGTGTGCTGTCAGTAGGTTAGAAACTAGCCATAGCAATAAATAAGCGCTCGTTTTGTTAAAAAAATTAAAACAAAAAAAATAACACAAAATTTTTTTTTTTTCAGTTTACAACTTTAATTGGAAATGTTTTAACCCGAGGCTAGGGTACAGGACGAGGCGGTGATGGGGCGTCCAACACTGCAGGGTCAGAGCCGTGGTCCTGGCGGGAACACCACACTGCTGATGGGGAGCAGGGAACCCGCATGTGTGCACTCCCTAGTTCTCATGTCCAAGTTACTGGGACTCGTGGTAGACACTTTGTGAAGGCCGACAGTGCAAGAGGTGAGTCGTGGATGCGTGACAATGCTTCTAGCCATGTGTCGTCATTCACCACCACAGTCAGTCTTCTACTCATTCCACTCCATGTAAGCTGCCTATCCCGTGACCCTCGCGTTCAAAGAATTTATTCCAGCACCGATTACTGGGTATTCACTCTCCTGGACCCACGGTACAAGCAAAATCTTTCCACTCTCATCCCTGGAGAGGAAAGGAGTGTGAGAATGCATGAATACCAGCAGGCCCTGGTGCACAAGCTGAAACAGTATTTCCCTTCTGACAGCGCTAGCGGCAGAGGGCGTACTTCTGCAGGATAAGTAGCGAGGGAGAGTAGGCGAGCAGGCAGCTTTTCCAGCACTGGCAGGGGTACGCTTTACAAGGCCTTTGCCAGTTTTATGTCACCCCAGCAAGACACTGTCACCTGTCCCCAGTCTCGGCATCTGGAGGGCCAACTACCCTGTCCTCTGTTTTAAACAATTTTTGGGAGTGCCACATACAGGCACTCAATCTATGTAATTTTTCTGGAGGACCAGCTACCTGCTCCTCTGGTTTGAAAACTTTTTTGGACTGCCACATACAGGCACTATCCAAATTAAATTGTCTCCATAGCAGCCTCCACATGTCGTCTTTTTAGCTGCCTTCACACGTTGTCTCCATTGCTACCTCCACACGTCATCGCCATAGCTGCCTCCAAAAGTAGTCCATATAGCTGCCTCCATACATCGTCCCCTTATCAAACGAGCTGTGTCAGGCAGAATTTTGGTTTGTTTTCATGGCTTCCACATCAAACTTGTTAACTTTGTCGCCACCCTGCTGTGTAATCCACAAAATATACTGGCAAACTTTTATCATCTACCAATATTATTTGAGCGCTTCTTGCTCACCTCCTTTGGTTCCTCTCTGCCACCCATTGGTTTTTAGCCTGAGTCCATTTGGGGTATGTTGCCAAGACACTCTCTAGCCTGCCGCTGCTGCCGCTGCCTCTGCATAGTCCTCTATAGTGTCAGGGTCAATTATTGGATGTTTTAGATGCTATCTAGCCTCATTCGGTCACTCTGTCATTGCCATGCTGTTGCCCATACTTTTGGCATAATGGGGCGATTAAGCAGCCTCAGAGGCATCCATGCATGCTGCCCCTGCTGTTTCCATCCTTTTCTGAGGTTCCCAGGTGCTTGGCCAAGCTTCCCTGTGCAGATCCTTGGTCCCCTTGAAAAATGCTCGAGTCTCCCATTGACTTCAATGGGGCTCGTTATTCGAGACGAGCACTCTAGCATCGGGAAAAGTTCGTCTCGAATAACGAGTACCCGAGCATTTTAGTGCTCGCTCATCTCTACACAAGACCATGCTATAAGAGGTTCCAGGTCCCATGACCTTCTGGTCCTGCCATGGAGTTCCAAGTTTGTCCCATTTCTCTATTCAAGTCAGTGTTCAGGACTGAAACTCGCGTGTACGGAAAACACCTGATGCTGAACCAAAGTCAAGTCAGTGCTCCAGGAAGACAGATTTTCGCAACGGGTGTGTATGTGGGGTGGACATGGCACCAGGCCATGTCAGAAATAGCTCCAGTAGTTCAGTCATAAACTACCCAGTTTTAGTAGTTCACTACCATGAATCACAAAATTCGGATTTGTGGCAAATTCATTTTTTTTTTACTAAAATCAGGATCTACTTCTACTTTGTTCATTTTGATCCACTAATCTCTAGTACACACACTCTATATTTGCTGGTGAATGTGTTCTTTTTCCCCATCTTCTATGGGTGAGACTGCATTTCAGCTAATGGGATTTGTTGTAATGTATATATTCATGAATATAAAATATGTTGTGTGTTCTCAACTTTGATAAAATTTAAGTTATTTAAATTATGGCTGTTTCCTGTCCATTTCCGTGGTGTTTCCATCCTTTTCTGAGGTTTCCAGGTGTTTGGCCAAGCTTCCCTGTGCAGAGCCTTGGTTCCCTTGAAAAATGCTCGAGTCTCCCATTGACTTCAATGGGGCTCGTTATTCGAGACGAGCACTCGAGCATCGGGAAAAGTTCGTCTCGAATAACGAGTACCCGAGCATTTTAGTGCTTGCTCATCTCTAAAGAGGTTCTCTCTTTTATATATACTGACCCAGTCTTTTGTAACAATTCTATACTATTATGTTCCCTTACTGTCCCGGTTCTTGACTGTAATTCTTCTGTGACTCTTTGTTATGTGTTTGTTGTACTATATGTTTCAACTTTTTATACATTCACTACAAATTAGTCCTTCCTCTCTTCCTACCAATTGTTGGGGGATACCATTGGTTTCATTAACTTTCTGAGGTATCAGACTGGATGCGTATATCATGTGAGGGGTGTCACTTGGGCATAGAGTTGGGGATCTAGCATGATATGGACGTTATTTGCTGTCTTCTCCGCTTTTCCTCCCCTTGTGCCCTGTTCCTTTTTGTTGGTTTCAAATGTCTACCACATATCTGATCACATGAAATCACGGTGGGGAGGTGTATAGGTCCATTGAGGCTGTTGTTATTTCATGTGATCCGATATATTCATAGTGTACAGTTTGATGTCACACTGGTCACACAACATGCTGAGAAGAGACAATGGGACATGGGGAGGAGTAGATGGAAGGGATTGGCCAAGCAGGATAACCCTTTTCTGATGCCAGGGAATATAATACATAAAGTTGGTTTATGTGGATGTAAGGGAAACGATTTTTAGCTAAGAGGGAGTCAGTTAATAGGGTCCTATGGAAAACTATCAGTAGCTGTATATGTGATGTATGGGAGGATGGGAGATTCTATGTTTTGGAGTAGGCACTAGTATATTTGAGAAAACTAACAACCACACTCTTAAAGTATGTGCCAGTAGTAAGGAATGTTTCAGAATTATTCACTTGTATGACTAAATCCAAAAACTCAATTTGCTGTGAAGTTAGGCTGCTTTCACACAAACGTATGATTTAGTGCCCATCCCATATGCCAGTCTCCAAAATTTCCAGTATATTGAGCTTCGTTGTGCCCTCATCAGTCCATAATGTCCTAGCACGTAAGTCCGCCAAAGGCAGAGAATCCGATGCCAGAACATATTTTATTTGTGCAGTTAAAAAATAAACTTTCATATCTCCAGAACATATTTTATTTGTGCAGTTAAAAAATAAACTTTCATATCTGGCAGACCATAACCTCCCTTTTCTAAGGGGAGCATCAGGATCTCCAGCTTAATACGGGGTTGTCTTCCCCTCCATACCGTCTCCCTAAAAAGACTTTCAATTATCTTAAAAGTCCTCTGAGGGATCCATACAGGGGATGCAGCAAATATATACAGAATTTTTGGGATTAGCTTCATTTTAATCAGAGCGATTCTACCCAGCATATTAATAGGTAATTTTTTCCACATTTTAATTTTCTTTCTGATGTGTCCTAATAATGGTGTAATGTTGAACTCGGTAAATCTAAGTATGTCCGCTGAGATTTTTATCCCCAGGTATTCTACAGAGCCGTCCAATCCCAAAATTTCTATATCCCTGGGCATGAAACCACCTAATGGATCTACTGGAAGACAGGCAGATTTCTGCCAGTTTATCATTAGTCCAGACCGCTTCCCAAACTCGGAAAACACTGAAAAAACCCTTGAAATGGTTTCATGGGAACCGCAAAAAAGCAGGATGTCATCTGCGTATAATGATATTTTTTCGTGAGTCTCACTATACCTAAATCCCAGTATATCCCGTGACTGATAGCGAACAACAGGGGAGATAATGGACAGCCCTGTCTAGAGCCTCTGCTCAATTTCACCTCCCTTGAGATCTCACCATTAACTAAAATCCTTCCAGAGGCGTCATTATATAATATTTTTACTAGCGCTATAAATTTATTGCTGAAACCCATAGCTTCTAGGGTTAGCCATATATAATCCCATTCTAGGGTATCAAATGCTTTGGATGCATCTAACATTAAAATGGTATGCTCCCCTGGGTTGGACGGGACCAACTGAAGATTCAAAAACAACCTCCTGAGATTGTCCATTGTTGAGCAGCTGGGCATAAATCCCATTTGATCCACATGGACCACACTCCTACATTTTTTAAGTTTTGCCGAGAAGTTTGTTATCAGTATTAATCAAAGAGATCAGGTGATAAGACTCAAGTTTGGTGCTGTCCTTCCCAGCTTTAGGTATCAAGGTTATTAAGGTTTCCCTCATAGAGGGAGGGAGGGACCCCTTACCCAGAGAGTGATTCCATACCTCTAAGAGGTGATTAATAAGTACATCCTTGTATACAACATACAACTCAAACGGGATCCCGTCTAACCCCGGGGAGCTCCCCCTAGCTGTCCGGGCCAGAACCTCCTCTATCACCTCATAACAAATTGGGGAATTAAGAAGTGTTCTTTCTTGA
Source organism: Engystomops pustulosus (assembly GCA_019512145.1). NCBI lineage: Eukaryota > Metazoa > Chordata > Amphibia > Anura > Leptodactylidae > Engystomops > Engystomops pustulosus. The sequence goes on along the minus strand of CM033641.1, from coordinate 57,753,012 downwards.
ACAGATAGACATGGCAATGAGACCTGAGAGATATATTGAGCTATCTCATCCAATGAGAGTGTACTTTGAGATTTAAACAGCTCCTCGTAGTAATCCACAAAGGCCTTTAATATATCTTCCGTATGGTGGAGTGACCCCCTACTGCCCTATATTTTAATAGGTAAGGCTGTGTTAGTGTCAGTTAGTGTATGTGTTTTATAACATATGATTTTGCCAAATTAGTATCCAGTGATGACAGTTACTTACGTAATACTATATTTTTGAATCAGTTGCCAATACGAATATACTCCATTTATGACAAAATTTTAGAATAAAAAAAATTCTAATCCTAAATTAAATCGATTGTTGTACAAAACCAGAAAATCTACAATTAATAAAACCAGACTTTTCTGGATCTTCCATAACACTAAATTGTGAGCAGACAATTGTTTTCCTTGTGTCTCCATTTGGTTGCGGCACATACACCACATCCTGTTATATGTGTAGCAAAATTTACAATAAATTGTTGCTGTTCACTCTTGTGTAAAATCCTCGGGATTTACATTCCACATTTTAATTCCTTATTAATGTATGTTTTTTCAGACATTATTTTCCTTGTCATTTGCAAACCTCAACATAAATCAACCAAGACATTTTTTAAATTCACTATGTATTTCCTTGTGATCGTAGAACTCTTACATACTTACATAAGTACAACTGTACTGCAATATATAAGGAAATAAAAATTATATATATATATGTATATATATATATATATACCGTATATACTCGAGTATAAGCCGACCCGAGTATAAGCCGAGACCCCTAATTTTACCACCAAAAACTCGGAAAAACTATTGACTCGAGTATAAGCTGAGGGTGGGAAATGCATTGGTCACAGCCCCCCCCCCCAGTATATAGGCAGCAAGCCCCCAGTAGTATATAGTCAGCCAGCTCCCAGTAGTATACAGCCTGCCAGCACCTAGTAGCATACAGCCACCAGCCCTCTGTAGTATACAGCTAGCCAGCCCCTAGCAGCATACAGCCACCCAGCCTCCTGTAGTATACAGCCAGCCTGCCCCCATGTAGTATACAGCCAGCCTAACCCCATGTAGTATACAGCCAGCCTGCCCCCATGTAGTATACAGCCAACCTGCCCCCAGTAGTATACAGCCTGCTAGCCCCCATGTAGTATACAGCCTGCCAGCCCCTATGTAGTATGCAGCCAGCCAGCCCCCAGCAGTATGCAGCCTGCCAGCCCCCAGTAGTATACAGCCTGCCAGCCCCTAGTAGTATACAGCCTGCCCCTAGTAGTATACAGCTGCCCTCCACAGCACTTAAAAAAAAATGAACTTGTATACTCACCCTCCGATGTCAGCGTGGCTCCCCGATGTCACGCGGCTCCCCAATGTCAGGTCTCTTCTTCTTTCTTCTCGCCTGGCTCCTCTTCTTCCTTCTTGTGTCCTCATGAACGTGGCCACGGTTCTTCTAGCCCAGGCGTATCTATGACGCGCCTGCCAGCCCTAGTAGTCTACGCCTGCAGCCACGTCTATACAGCCCGAGAGCCAGCAGCATATATAAGCCTGCCTATGTAGATACATCCCGGCCCCCCCAGCAAATAGAAAAAAAATAAACAACCTCCCGATGTCACGGCTCCGCGTGTCTCGCGCGAGCTACCGGCCGCATTCAGCGCAGCTCCTCCGATGTCAGGCGTCCTGTCTTAGTTTCTTCGTTCCCGCCAAAAGCTCCTCTCTCTTCTTCTTTCGACTTCTCTCATGATCCGGGCCAATGTTTCTTCCGGAGCAGCCGCATCTATGACGCGGGCCGCTGCTGACGTCATAGTGTGCGAAGCAGCGGAAGAAACATGGCCGCGTCCATGAAGAAGCAGAAGAAAGAAAGGAGCCGCGAGGGAGAAATAAGACGGGACGCGCTGACATCAGGGACATCGTGAGCTGCGCTGAATCGGGATCCGCCGCTTCTCACATCGGAGGTGAGTCAGATAAGTTTTTTTTTTTTCTTAAGTGGGTACATTTTTTTTTAAGAGACTTGTGTATAAGCGATGGGACGTTTTTTCAGCACATTTTTGTGCTGAAAACTGGCTTAATACACGAGTATATACCAGTAAACTGGTGAAAACGCTTAAATGAAAGGATGTTCTACTTCCCCAATAGGTATGACAAGAGAGACGGAACGCTGTAATAACTTGGGTTTATGGTTGGAGCAGCAGAAGTTGAAAAAAGTGGGACACAGCTGTGGTAATCTGTTAGGACAACCAAGGAGAAACAATGAGAGTCAGCTTCCCCCTTACACACACAGATTGATCCTGTCTACTAGACAGAAACTCCGTATATAGAAAAAGGCAAAGCTTGTTGGAAAGATTGGCCAAAAATTGGAAAAATGGTCCAAAAATAGTAATTACACCAATTTTAAGAATTTGAAGACCTGAAAACATACGACGATTTGCAATTGATGCCACTACCCACCCATTGTTTGACCCTCAACAACAATTTAAGAGCAGGAGCTGTGCCCCTATGTTGGGCCACAAGTCAGTTGAGTATATACAGTAAACTGGTGAAACTGCTTAAAATGAAGGATATTCTACTTCCTCAATAAGGTATGACAGAGAGAGAAGCTTAACTCTGTAATAAATATGTTTTATGGTTTGGAGCAGAATTTTGAAAAATTGGGAAAAATCTGTGTAAATCTTGTTAGGACAACTAAAGAAGACAATGAGAATCGTGTTTACCCCTCTTACACACACAGATTGATCTTCTCTGTAGAAACACTTATATAGAAAAACTGTCAAGCATTGTTGGAAAAGATTGCCAAAAAATTAGAAAAATGTCCAAAAATAGGTAAATACACCAATTTTAAGAAATTTTGAAGATAGAAAACATACGCGATTGCAATTGATGCACTACCACCCATGTTTTGACCCTCACACAAAATTTAAGAGCTGGAGCTGTGCCCCTATTTTTGGCAAACAAGTCAATTATCAAACACTATTCAGATTGAGGAATGATTCACATTATGCCAGACTTAGATGTGATCCCTGACCTGGGCTCAAAGTACACCTAATGTTGGCCGTCAGGCCAGATAATTCCACATCAAGTCTGCCAGGAATTGAGCCACGTAAGTATTAGACATAGACTTGGCGAGTAGGTTCCTAGGCAAGAAAGCCTACATAACAGGGGAAGATATAGCAAAATGAGCCCCCACCACAGCCCATCTGCTGCCCTGCTCCTACTCCAAGAGCGACATGATTTAGTCACAATACTGACCATGTGACCAATTTTCAACTTTATTCTAAGACTGTATCCGTGCAAGGTTTGATAATCCCCCCCATGTTGTAGAAATTGGGATCTCATTTTATCCTGTAAAGGCAACGACAAAAGTTAAACAAGGTTAATTTTGTTTATTATTTTTAAATTTTAACACATTAAAAAGAAGAGATGGAAATACCTAGAGTTGGGGATATGATATGACTACGCCAAGCACGATTTTTTCCTATCATGCTAAGCAGATTAGCCATCTCTCGTCCAAAGTCTTACTAATCGTCCTAATGGAGGCTGTGTGATAATACAGTTAATAGAATAATATTAGATATTTAAAGAGTACATGCAAATTAACCCATCAAATAAAATACTTATTAAAAACTAGGGTTATCACACGGTTTGCCCATATACCTAAAATGGTTCCTTTTCATAGCTGTCATGTTTAAAACAAATCCAGTTTAGAAACATATATGTACATCACCTTGGGTGAGGTCCAATGAGCCCTGCATATGCATGGACTTTACTTGCATTGCCCCTGCCTTCTGTTCCTGATTGACAGGGTTACGCCTACATAGAAACCTTGCTGGTGTATGGCGCATTGAGAGAGAGCTGTTTTATTATGATACAAGTAGAAAAAAAGGGGAACTCCCGACGACAGTATTAAATAAGAAAGGGACACATCATTCTTCGTTCTCTACAGCCTCTTCTATTGGAGGGCTGACAAGTGCTTCTTGTGTGTGGGCTCATACCCGTAACAGCAATAGCTATACGGTTAAATTGCCATCTGAAGTATAGAGGAGAAGAAAGGTAGGCACTCACCACGTTTTTCTTAAAATTCTTCTTTTATTCAAACATCTTTAAAAGTTGGCACACACAGGGAAGGGAGAACAACATGCTATGGAGCGTTCTAGGGACGAATCGTTTCGCGTTACTGTCAACGCTTCATCTTGCCTCTGTTATATCTTTGTCCACTTCATGTCATGTGACCAGGGTGACATCATCTAAGGTTCTGCTATATTTGCAGTCTACTCCATGTGTGTATCTGATCACATGAAATCACAGCAGCCCCCATGGAGACATGGGGAGGAGTAGATGTCCAAGGAGAAATGCTGTGATCATGCCATGAAACTGCCATGTGATTCTTATACATACATGGGGTTGCAAACATAACTGGTTAGATAACCTTAGATGACATCCCCCTAGTCACTTGACATGTTGAGGAGAGGCATGGGACATGGGGTGATGTGTTGCTTAAAGGAAACCTACCACTTGAAGTGGCAGGTATAAGAGGGAACTACCGAGCACCAGCTCAGGGTGAGCTGGTGCCGGAGCTTATTTTTGTTAAACTTTATGGCCGAAGCTGCTTCGGCGCAGGGAGGTACGCGCCCGGCGCACCATGCGCGCAACCGTGGCCGCGGCTCTCATTCACTTCCTATTTAAGCCGCATGCCACGGTCGACCATGGTGCGCTGAGCGCTTACCCCCTGCGCCGAAGCAGCTTCGGCCATACGTTTAAAAGTGTTTAAAAAAAAACCGCGATGGTGGGCGTTTTTAAAACACTACAAAACTAAGCTCCGGCACCAGCTCACCCTGAGCTGGTGCTCGGTAGTTCCCCCTTATACCTGCCACTTCAAGTGGTAGGTTTCCTTTAATATGAGCACCGCCACTTCAGATGGAAGTTTTTGTCACCACACTAGCAACCCGGTTACACTGATATATTTTCATATGGGCCAACTATAACGCTTCCTGAAGATTCAGAGTGCCTTTGGGATTTTTTTGCAGAAAAGACAGGTTTGTTATAATAATTTGCTTAAATTGTGGGAATTACGTTCCTGGAGTAGAGTATAGTACACAGGATTTTTTTTTCCTATTGCACAATACACAGGCACAAATTAGTGTCCACTAACTTCCTCTGGATAAACACTTTAGAATTATAATTTAGAAGTTATAAAACAGTGCTATATGTAACCATATAATATATGCTAAAGTATAAAAATATACTATGGGGGAGATTTATCAGAAGTCTCTGAGGCAAAACTGTTTGAGTTGCCCATGGAAATAAATCAGAACTTAGCTTTCAATTTAAAAACAGCTGTAAGAAAATGAAAGCTGAGCTCTTATTGGATGCCCACAGTTTCCAATGATGCCCTATCCCCCCATTGTTTGACCTCATCAACAAATTTTAAGAGCATGGAGCTGTGCCCCTATTTTTGCCACAAGTCAATTTATCAAAAACAATATTCAGATTGGAGGAAATGATCACATTATGCCAGACTTAGATGTTATCCCTGCCCTGGGCTCAAAGTACACCTAATGTTTGGCCGTCAGCCAGATAATTCCACATCAAGTCCTGCCAGAATTGCAAAGTAAGTTATAGACTAGAACTGCTATGTAGGTTCTAGGCAAGAACTGCCTACAACAGGAGGAAGCTATAGCAAATGAGCCACCACAGCCCATTCTGCTGCCCTGCTCCTACTCCAAGGAGGAATGATAGTCACAAATCCTGACCATGTGCCAATTTCAACTTTATCTAAGACTTGTATCCAGTGCAAGGTTTGATAAATCCCCCCCCCCCATGTGTAGAAATTGTGATCTTCATTTTATCCTTGTAAAGCAAGACAAAAGTCAACAAGGTCAATTTTTGTTTCTTATTTTTCAATTTTAACAATTTAAAAAGAAGAGATGGAAAACCTAGAGTTGGGGATATGATATGACTACGCCTAAGCAGATTTTCCTCTGCTAAGCAGATTAGCCATCTCTCTTCCGAAAGTCTTACTAATAGTCCTAATAGGAGGCTGTAATAAAGTTAATATAATAATATAGATATTTAAAGAGTACATGGAAATTAACCCACTCAATATAAATACTTTATTAAAAACTAGGGTTACAAACGGTTACCTAAATGGTTCCTTTTCATAGCTGTCATGTTAAAAAATCAGTTTAGAAACTTATATGTAACTCACCTGTTGTGAGTCCAATGAGCCCTGCATATGCATGAGTTACTTGCATTGCCCTGCCTTCTTGTTCCTGATTGACAGGTCCTACTGCTACAGAACATGCTGGTGTATGGAGCATTGAGAGAGAGCTCTGTTATATCTTTGGCCACTTCATGTCATGTGACCAGGGTGACATCATTTAAGGTTCTGCTATATTTGCAGTCTACTCCATGTGTGTATCTGATCACATGAAATCACAGCAGCCTCCATGGAGACATGGGGAGGAGTAGATGTCCAAGGAGGCATGCTGTGATCATGCCATGAAACTGCCATGTGATTCTTATACATACATGGGGTAGACGTTGCAAACATAACTGGTTAGATAACCTTAGATGACATCCCCCTAGTCACTTGACATGTTGAGGAGAGGCATGGGACATGGGGTGATGTGTTGCTTAATATGAGCACCGCCACTTCAGATGGAAGTTTTTGTCACCACACTAGCAACCCGGTTACACTGATATATTTTCATATGGGCCAACTATAACGCTTCCTGAAGATTCAGAGTGCCTTTGGGATTTTTTTGCAGAAAAGACAGGTTTGTTATAATAATTTGCTTAAATTGTGAGAATTACGTTCCTGGAGTAGAGTATAGTACACAGGATTTTTTTTCCTATTGCACAATACACAGGCACAAATTAGTGTCCACTAACTTCCTCTGGATAAACACTTTAGAATTATAATTTAGAAGTTATAGAACAGTGCTATATGTAACCATGTAATATATGTTAAAGTATAAAAATATACTATGGGGGAGATTTATCAGAAGTCTCTGAGGCAAAACTGTTCGAGTTGCCCATGGAAATAAATCAGAACTTAGCTTTCAATTTAAAAACAGCTGTAAGAAAATGAAAGCTGAGCTCTTATTGGATGCCCACAGTTTCCTACACAGTGTTGACTGCTAAATACAACATGTAGTGAGAGGGACAGCATTCTGGTAAGGACGGGGGGGGGGGGGGGGGGGTAGACAAGCCTGTCTTCTCAGGCTAATATTAGAAGAGTCACAGAGCTGTTAATCAAAAGAAGGAGTTGTAGTTCACTGGCATCCTGGAGAAAACATAACTCTTCTACTCAGAATATTACTCTTCTATACTCATTTGCATATCAAAACCAGCTGTAATAAACAGCTGTAACAGCTGTGCCTTACTGGCAGATACTTTTATGTGGGAGATGTTTAACCCTTTAGCAGCAGGTATTATCAGTGTTAGGGGTAAAATTCTGGTGACAGGTCTTCTTTAAAACTTTTACGTTTTTAGTGTAACAATTTTGTTGAAATCCACTGTCAACCGAGTAAAAATGATATCATACATCTGCTTTATGTCAATCTTCTGAAGCTACCTTGTGATGATGGGAAAGGGCCCTTCCATGTAATATGTGATGAGTAATATACAGCTGTACTTATGTACAAGAGAGTTATTACTTTGTATTGGTAGGAGGACAGGAAAGTGTTAAAGAGGACCTGTCACCTCTAAAAAATGCACTAGTAGCTGCTTACGAAAGTAAGTAGCTCCTAGTGCTAGAACAGACGCCGCAGTATTACACTGCTTATCCTCCAATCGGAAACCTCCGATAATGCTAGCAGTGCCGCTCTGTACAATAGAAAATGCCAGACATGGCTGTAAGATGTCGGGCGTATTCATGAGGAGATTGGGCAGTCACCGCCAGCCTATTGAGTAGGAGGGCGGTCCGGCGGGGGGGGGGGAGCAGCGCCTTGGAACGCCCCCTTATTAATACGCCCGGCTGCTTAAAGCGTGGTCCACTGTTTTCTATTGTATAGTGCGGCAGTGTCTGCTAGCGTTATCGGAAACCTGCGGCTTCTGTTCTACCACTAGGAGCTGCTTATTTTAGTAAGCAGCTCCTAGTGTAGTTTTTAGAGGTTACAGGTCCACTTTAAGGACATTAAGGAACTTTAAGGAGTCCGGCAGAAGCAGAGATTGTAGCGGAGGGTTTTTTTTTTTGTTCTTGTTTTTATGTCAAATGTTCTTATAGAACTGAACACATTATTGTAGAGTTTATATAGAAGATTACACATTAACATTTTAGGGAAATTGTTATGTAAATGTACAATGTCTCTGTTATGTAATCAGTCCGTAACCAATCTGAAATCATTTATAAAGAACTTTAGGAATTTAGAATATTTCATTGTAAATTGTAGCCTTCTATGTTCTTAACACCCCCAGTCTATCATTGTCCAGGTTATAAATACAATACAGACATGAAGTCATAGAGCAGTAGACACAGTGGCACAAGCAGATAATTTTAAGACACAGTAGACTGTAAAATGTGACAAGTGACCTACATCTTTACTACAGTATAAATGTCAAAATTTCAATTCTCAACATGATCCTTCAACTAAGAAACCACCACTGACCCTGGCTGTTAGTATCAAATATTTTACTCAGCCTGACACTACAGATTGTGCAAGAGTTTAAAAAAAGCTTAATTCTTCATTTTTTTAAAAATCTATTAGATTTTAGTCCAATATAGATGGAAAAATAAAACAAATTTCCCCTTAAACATAGCCTTTACATGGCCTATTGCAATATGATATGATAGATGGTGACAGGCTGAGCTCAATTATATTTAAAAGGGACCTCTTAGTAAAACTAACTCATACTAACTAAACATATCGATGAAATCTACTATTATAGAGTAGTTTAACTATGCCTATATTGTTCCTTCCCATGCCGATAAAGTTTCACAGCCCATTCAAATTTGATTCACCATCTATGCAAATGACCCCATTTGATTCCCATCATTGTCTTTCCTCTGAACTGAGTACAGCATATACATATCTTTTCTGCCCAACTGCACCTCCACCTCACCTCCCTCAGGAGTGAGTCAGATGGTGGCTGTGTGACTTGCTGTAGAGAATTTCTTAGGGAGGGGTGAGTCACGCACAGCCATCATCTCTGTGTTCCTGAGGGCGGACTAAATGATGTAGCAGAGCCAAGTCAACTTGGCAAAAGATAAAACAAACTTTTTCAATCAGAGAGCTGGAAAATCAATATGCATAGATGGTGAGGCAACTTAACAGATGGACATTGGAAATGTATAAGCATGGGGAGGAACAATATGGGGGATAGTTGTAGTGCTGTATAATAGCAGTTTTCAAAATAAATGTTTAGTTGATGTGGGCTAGTTTATCTGATATGTTCCTTTAAGATCATGAGTTGTGCTGTATTCTTAATAAATATCTGAGTACATCCTACCAGGACTCCTTGGAGAGAGGAGAATACTGATTATCTGATACCCACAAAGATATTTACATATAAAATTGTGTGGGAGAGAACTTGAGGACTCCAATTGTCTCCCATTTCTGTCCTGTTAAGTTTTCTTTGCATTTTACACAGAAAATCCCTTATTAAACCAATTAACATGCATACTTAGAGCTCAGCCTTACTTGAGCAATTCACTTTCATATCCATCCTTATGAAATGACCAGGAATTAAAGTATAGACAAAAATGTTACTTTTTGGATTCATTTTATTTAAAAACATTGTTGTAAACATTAAGACATAGTTTGTTGTATCAACTACGGTATTTTTTGGACTATAAGGCGCACACAAAAAATCCTTTGATTTTCTCAGAAATCAAAGGTGCGCCTTATAGTCCAGTGCTCTCTTCTGCATTAATGCATGGTTCTATTGTCAGTAGATACAATGTGTTGACATAATGAATAGAGATGAGCGAACATACTCGTCCGAGCTTGATGCTTAGCATACTCGAAACTGCTCGTTGCTCGGACGAATACTTCGCCCACTCAAGAAAATGGCATCTCCCGCCGTTTTACTTTTTGGCGGCCAGAAACAGAGCCAATCACAAGCCAAGAGACTCTGCACTCCACCCAGCATGACGTGGTACCCTTACACGTCGATAGCAGTGGTTGGCTGGCCAGATCAGGTGACCCTGGAATAGACTAGCCCCTGCCTGCGCTGCTCGGATCATTCTGTGTCTGGATGCCGCTAGGGAGAGAGCTGCTGCTGGTCAGGGAAAGTGTTAGGGTGTTATATTAGCTTACTGTTAGGTAGGAGTGAGTCTACAAGAACCCAACAGCCCTTCTTAGGGCTACAATAACGTTATACTTTTTTTTTTTTTATTTGCTTGTGGCTGGGCTTGCTGGCACTAGTAGTGCAGCTAGTACCATATTGTGAGGAATTTGCAGGGGGACTTGCTACCGTTGTGTTTAGCTCTTAGTGACACACATATCCACCTCAAACACCGAAGTGGGACAATTTATTAGGGGTTTGAGTAGAATTAGGCAGAGTCTGCTGATTTTTTTTTTTTTTAGCTGTATTTCATTTTATAGCTCAAACTCATCTTGCAAAGCAGTGTGCTCTCATTGTAGGCTACAAAATAGCCATAGGAGAACCCCAACGGCTTACTTAGGCCTACAATAGCGTTATATTTTCCTTTTTTTTGTTTGCTTGTGGCTGGGCTTGCTGGCACTAGCACCAGGATCAGCAGGGGTTCCACCACTACTAGCTTAACTTCCACCAGTATGCGCAGGCATATGAATGCTAAACACCCCACTCAATGGCACCAAGCCCGTTCACCTCCGGCCAGGCAAACCACTTCTCCTTCCCCTGTGTCATCTGCAGTCAGCCCCCTGCCCAGGACCCCGGCCCAAACACCTCCCGTGCGAAAACCCCATCTTCGCCTCCACAATCCTCCACAGCATCCACCACCATTCAGCTCTCCATACCCGAGACGCTGGAGCGCAAAAGGAAGTATAGTGCAACCCACCCACAGGCCCAAGCCCTCAACGTCCACATCTCCAAACTGCTTAGCCTGGAGATGCTGCCCTATAGGCTGGTAGAGACTGAGGCTTTTCAAAACCTCATGACGGCGGCCGCCCCTCGGTATTCGGTCCCCAGCCGCCACTACTTTTCCCGATATGCCGTCCCAGCCCTGCACAAGCACGTGTCAGAGAACATCATCAGTGCCCTGACCAACGCCGTTTCTGACAAGGTCCACCTGACCACAGACACGTGGACAAGTGCTGCCGGGCAGGGCCACTATGTGTCTCTGACGGCACATTGGGTTAACTTGGTGGAGGCTGGGACCGAGTCTGACCCTGGGGCTGCTCATATACTGCCGACGCCGAGGATTGTGGGGCCTACCTCGGTCCAGGTCTCCAAGTCCTACTTTGCCTCCTCCTCCTCCCACCCCTCCTCCACCTCCTCCTCCGAATTACTATCCGTGGGCATGGCGCCATCAGTCGGTAGCTCTAGGTACAGCAGCAGTGCCATCGCTAAGCAACAGCGGGCGGTGCTCAAACTGCTGAGCCTAGGCGATAAAAGGCACACCGCCCAAGAGCTATTACAGGGCATCACGGCGCAGACTGATCTGTGGCTGGCACCGCTGAACCTGAAGCCAGGCATGGTTGTGTGTGACAACAGCCGTAACCTGGTAGCGGCTCTGCAACTCGGCAGACTGACACATGTGCCATGCCTGGCCCATGTGTTAAATCTCGTAGTTCAGCGTTTCCTCAAGACATACCCCAATCTGTCTGATTTGCTCACGAAGGTGCGCCCTTCTTGCTTCTCTCATGAACGTGGCCATGTTTTCTTCTAGCAGGCGCATCTATGACGCAGCCTGCCAGCCCCTAGTAGTATACAGCCTGCCAGCCCCTAGTAGTATACAGCCAGCCCCTAGTAGTATACAGCCTGCCCCTAGTAGTATACATCCGGCCCCCATAGCACTTAAAAAAATAAACTTGTATACTTACCCTCCGATGTCAGCGCGGCTCCCCGATGTCAGCACGTCCTGTCTTCTTTCTTCTCCGCGGCTCCTCTTCTTTCTTCTTGCTTCTCTCATGAACGCGGCCATGTTTTCTTCTAGCAGGCGCATCTATGACGCGGCCGCACCTGACGTCATAGTGTGCGCAGCCAGGAAGAAAACATGGCCGCGTCCATGAGAGAAGAAGAGGAGCCGCGGGGAAGAAAGAAGACGGGACGCGCTGACATCAGGGACATCGGTGAGCTGCGCTGACATCGGGGAACCACGCTGACATCGGAGGGTGAGTATATAAGTTTATTTTTTTTTAAGTGGGTACATTTTTTTGTAATAGACTCTTGTATAAGCCGATGGGACGTTTTTCAGCACATTTTTTGTGCTGAAAAACTCGGCTTATACACAAGGATATACAGTAAACTTGTGAAACTGCTTAAAATGAAGGTTATTCTACTTCCTCAATAAGGTATGACAGAGAGAGAAGCTTAACTCTGTAATAAAAATGTTTTATGGTTTGGAGCAGAATTTTGAAAAATTGGGAAAAATCTGTCCTTTGATTTTCTCAGAAATCAAAGGTGCGCCTTATAGTCCAGTGCACCTTATATATGAACTGTACTTACGGACAACAGCTGCCTTGAACTGTGCACAGGTCTGCCACCTGCTGGTCATTCATCCTTATAATCAGATGTGCCTTATAATCTGGTGCGCCTTATATATGAACCCAGACGTTTTAGCAGGCATTTATAGATGGTACGCCTTATAATCCAATGCGCCTTATAGTCCGAAAAATACGCTATATAAAAAAAATAATTCTCATTGTGAAACTGATTTAAAATGTGCCCAAAAAATTTGTCAAAACAGGACAAAAACATTTACAGGTATGTTATTGTACTGAACTTTCTGTTGTCCAACCTGAAGTTTCAAAACCAATTTTCCATAACAGAAGGAATTTATGATGCCTGTTTTCTTGTTAAGGGCCATAAATACAATTTCAGGCATATTTAGCAACCCTGAGTGGTCCACGATTCTTGTGTTAAAGCAAATAAAACTAAATGTGTCCAAATTTCCAGTCATCTACATATTTGGAATGTGATGAAAAGAACAAAAATCCTATTTTCTAGTAGTGGAAATATCTAATAAAGAAAACACCTGGTTTAAGAAGAAAATAACACAGTAGTGCTGCACAGCAGGTGTAACAGTATGTGACCAGGATAGTATAGGCAGTTCCCAGGTTACATACAGGAGAAATTCTGTTGGTTTGTTCTTAAATTGAACTTGTATGTAACTACCGACAAGGTTAGAGTTTGAAATTGTTGGGTTGTCATGGAACAATGATTAACAATACAGCTTCTTTGGAGACACTTTTGATAACTTTGGGGCTAAAGTTCAGTAAATAACCAGCATTTGCGCCTTGAACTGTGCACAGGTCTGCCACCTGCTGGTCATTCATCCTTATAATCAGATGTGCCTTATAATCTGGTGCGCCTTATATATGAACCCAGACGTTTTAGCAGGCATTTATAGATGGTACGCCTTATAATCCAATGCGCCTTATAGTCCGAAAAATACGCTATATAAAAAAAATAATTCTCATTGGGAAACTGATTTAAAATGTGCCCAAAAAATTAGTCAAAACAGGACAAAAACTTTTACAGATATGTTATTGTACTGAACTTTCTGTTGTCCAACCTGAAGTTCCAAAACCAATTTTCCATAACAGAAGGAATTTATGATGCCTGTTTTCTTGCAGGTGAACTCCGGCGGACCTCGGCGCAACAGCGACACATGCATAACCCAACTCTGACACCGTGGTCTACAAATGGGTCTCTGGTTTTGCATGTATGAGTTGACAGTACAGATGCTATACATGCTGATATTTCTTTACCTGGGAGAGGGATTACAGCACCCAGTGCTGATAATTCTGCACAGAAGAGAGTCCTTGTGCTGCCATGCAGATTCCATGCATTCTCACCACCTTATAAAGTGCATCATCTCTTGGAATGAACAAACATTTTCGATGTGTATATAATTTTGCCTACAGATAAATGCATTGGGGACATTTCTTGTGCCAGAAAAATGCCTGGAAATTGAGACTTTTTCCCCTTTTCAACATTTTTTTGAAGTGGATGTGACAGGGAAGGGCACAGGTCGGGGAATGAAGTGTTTGCAAAGGGAAAAAGTCTCCATTTCCAGGCATTTTTTTCTGGCACGGAGATAAAATGTCCCCAATGCTCTATGCGTATCAAAATTATCTACACATGCGAAAATGGTTTGTTCATTCCAAGAGATTGATTCACTTTTATAATAATGTGTAGAAATGTAGGAAGTCTGCAATGGCAGCGACAAAGACTGCTCTTCTGTTCGAAAATTATCAGCACTGGGTGCTGTATCCCCTCTCCCAGTAAAGAAATAATCAGCATGTATCGCAAGCCTCACTGTACTGTCAACTCATACATGCAAAACCAGAGACCCCATTTTAGCACAGTGTCATCGTTGGGTTTGCATTGTCGCTGGTGCTGCCCGAGGTCCGCCGAGGTCATGTCACCTGCCAGAAAACAAGGGCATCATAATTCCTTCTGTTATGGAAATGTGGTTTTGGAACTCAGGTTTGACAACAAAGTGTCCTTACAATAAACGACTGTAAAGTTTTGTCCTGTTGTTGACTATTTTTTTTTGTGGCACCCTTTTAAATCAGTTTCCCAATAGAATTATTTTTTTTATATAGCGATTTTTCGGGACTATAAGGCGCATCGATTATAAGCGTATACCATCTTAAAGTCCTGCGAAACTCTAGGTTCATATATAGGCCCTCAATATAATTCACATCTGATTTTTAGGAGGATGAATGACCAGCAGTGGCGACCTGTGCACAGTTCAAGCAGCGTGTTGTCTGTAAGTAACAGTTTCATAATAAAGCAGGCGCGCACGGAACTATAAGCGGGCCCTTGGATTTCTGAGAAAATAAAGGATTTTTTTTGTGCGCCTTACTAAGTCCACAAAATACCGTATTGATACACAAACTATGTACTAATGTTTCAACACTGTATTTTAAATAAAATGAATCCAAAACAACCTTTTTTGCCTAACTTTAATTCCTGTGCATTGCATAGGATGATATGAAGTGAATTACTCAGTAAGGCTGAGCTCTAAGTCTGCATGTTAATTGGTTTAATAAGGGATTTCTGTGTAAATGCAAGAAAACTTTACAGGACATAGAAATGGGAGACAATTGGAGTCCTCAAGGTTCCTTGCTCTCCCACGACAATTTTATTGTGAATTTAATAGCTTGTGTGGTGTCCCCCAGATAATCATATTCTCCTCTCTCCCCGGAATCCTGGTAGGATGTTACTCAATATTAGTTAGAATACAGCAACACTCATGATGTTAAAGGAACCATGATAACTAGCCCCAACATTCAACGAACATTATTTTGAAAACTGCTATTATACAGCACTACAACTATCCCCATAGTGTCCTCCTCCCCATGCTTATACATTTCCAATGTCGCCTCTGTTTAGTGCCTCACCATCTATGCTAATGGATGTGTCCAGTCCTCATCTGAGTGAAAAAGTTTGTTTTAGTCTTTGCCCTAATTTGACTTGTGCTCTTGCTACAAATCATTTAGTCCCGCCCTCGAACACATAGATTGATTGCTTGTGCGTAACTCACCCCTCCCTAAGAAATTCTCTACAGCCAGTCACCACGCCACCATCTGCCTCACTGCTCACAGCCTGAGGAGTGAGTGTGGAGCTGTGACGTTGGCAGAAAGAGATAGAATATTACTGGTACGCAGTTCACAGGAAAGACATATGGGTAATCAAATGGGGGTCATTTGCAAGATGAGTAGAATCAAACTTGTGAATGGGCTGTGAAACTTTATCGCATGGTGAAGGAACATAAGGGCAGGTATTTAAACTACTGTATAATAGTAGATTTCACTGATACTGTTTATTAGTATTAGTTAGTTTTCTAGAGTCCCCCCCCCCCCTCCTTTTAAATATAATTGTGACTCAGCCTGTCACCTCTATCATGATCATCAATTGTGCAATAGGCCATTAACGGCTAGGTTTTCAAGGGAAATTTTGATTTATTGTGTCATCTATATTGACTAAAAGCTAAGTAGATTCTTATAAAATGAAGAATTACGCTTTTTTCTGAACGTCTTGCGACATCTATAGTTGCCGAGCTGATATAGAAATTTTTGATACTGAACAGCCAGGGTCATCGGTAGTTTATGAGTTGAGTGTCCTGTGTGCAGAATCTAATTTTGAATTTATACTGTAGTAAAGGATGTAGTCCCACTTTCACCATTTTACACTCTACTGTGTCTAAAATTATCTTGCTTTCTTTACCACTGGTGTTCACACTGCTCTATACTTTATGTTATGTAATTGTATTTATAACTGACATAGAGAACTGGGGGTGTTAAAAATGAGACGCTAGAAGTTACATCAAATATTCTAATAATCCTAAGTTCTTTATTAATGATTTCAGTGGTTATGCTGATTGACTAACAGAGACAGTTGTACATTACCATAACAACTTTCCCTAAATGTTAATGTGTAATCTGGTCTATATAAACTCAAGATACATGTTTTTCAGTTCTTAAGACATTTGACGATAAAAAAGAACAAAAAAAAAACCCTCCGCTACAATCTCGCTTCTGCGCGCGACCTTAAGTTCCTTATGTCCTTAAAGAGAGACCTGTAACCTCCAAACAGTGCACTAGGAGCTGCTTACTATAAATAAGAGCGCCCTGTAGAACATAGAGCCGCAGGTTTCTCCGGAGATAAAGCTACAGTAGCGAGGCTGCCGCACTATACAATAAAACAAGTCGTACCACGCTTAAGCGGCCGCGTATTAATAAGTGGGGCGTGTCCAATGTGCTGCTCCCCCCCCACCGACCGGAACCTCCCTCCTCTCAATATGCCTGGCGGTGACTGCCCATACTCTCATTGAATACGCCCGCGACAGATCTTTTACCGCCCTGTCTGGCATTTCTTATATTGGTAAGCAGAGCGCAACTGCTAGCATTAAATCGGAGGTTTCCGATCTGAGATATTACGATTTAATACTGCGCGTCTTCTTTCGTAGCCCTAGGAGCACTTACTGTCGTAAGCAGCTACGTAGTGCATTGGTTAGATGTGACAGGTCCCTTAACACTTTCCCTGTCCTCCTACGGTCAATACAAATATATACTCTCTTGTACACTAACGTACAGCTGTATATTACTCATCAACTCATTACACGTGGGAAGGGACCCGTTCCCATCAGATCGTCAAGTAGCTTCAGAAATTGACTAACAGATCATGATATCATCTCTGTTACTCGTTGACAGTCGGGATTTCAAAATTATTCACAACAATTTACTAACTTTAAATTGTAAAAGTTTTAAAGAGAGACCTGTCACCCTCCCCAGACATAATTTTACCCTAACCTGATAAACCTGCTGCTAAAGGGTTAAACATCTCCACATAAAATTATCTGCCATGTAAGGCACATGCGTTCCAGCGTGTTACTTACAGCTGTTTTGATATGCAAATGAGTATAGTAAGATTATTCTCCTGACTAGAAGACGTCTATGTTTTCTTTCTCCAGGATGCCAGTGACTACACCTCCTTCTAGGTTTTGATTAACCAGCCTGTGCCTCTTCGTAATATTGAGAATGACAGGAAGTCCTCTGCCTTGTCAACCCCCCCCCCCCCCCGCGTCCTTACCAGAAGCTGTCCCTCCTCACTACAGTTGTATTAGCAGTCAACACGTGGTGGAAACGTGGCGCCTCCACTAGTACTCAGCTTCATTTTCTACAGCTGTGTTTAAATTGAAAGCTAAGTGTCTGATTGAGTCCAGGGCAAAACTCAAACGTTTTGGCCTCAGACTCTGTAATCTTCTCCACCATAGTATATATTTTTATACTTTAGTCAGAGTCTTAATGGGTTACATATAGCACTGTTTATTTTATAACTCTAAATTATAATTCTACAAGTGTTTTATCGCAAGGAAGTTAGTGAGACCTGAATGGGTGCCTGTGTGATGGTGCAATATGAAAAAAAAGCCGTGGACTATACCCTCTACTCCAGGAACTAATTCCCACATATGAAGGCAATTATCTATAACAACACAAAGTCTGTTTTTCGGCGCCAAAAAATCCCAAAGCCCCTCTGACATCTTCAGAAAGAGCTCGTTATGTGTGGCCCCAGTGAAATTCTATCAGGTAACCGGGTTTGCTGGGGTGTGACAAAACTTCCATCGAAGTTGGCGGTGCTCATATTAGAGGAAAAACCTTACCACTTGAAAGTGGTCGGCTATAAAAGGGGGAAGCTACCGAGCACGCACTCAGGTTGGAGCTGGTGCCGGAGCTATTTTTTTGGTATGTTAAATTACAAACCAGCAGCATCGCTGTTTCAAACACTTTTTAAACTTGTAGTGCCGACTTGCTTCTGCTCAGGGTGAGGTACGCTCGTTCAGCGCACCAGGTGCGACCAGTGCATGCCGGCTACATCGGAAGTGAAGATAGCCGGGCACGGTTTGCATCGCTGCATGGTCGCACGGGCGCGTACCTCACCTTGCGCGAGCAGCTCGGCATAAGTATTAAAAAAATAAGCTCCGGCACCATGCCTCACCCTGACTGGGTGCTCGTAGTTTCCCTCTTATACCTGCCCTCAGAGTGGTAGGTTTCCTGCTGTAAGCAACACATCACACCACCATGTCCCATGCCTCTCCTCAACAATGGTCAAGTGACTAGGGGAGTCATCTAAGGTTAATCTGACCAGTTAATGTTTCACACCCCATGATGTAAGAGATCACCTGGCAGTAGTTTTCATGGCTGATCACATGCATTTCTCACTTGGACATTCTACTCCTCGACCCATGTCTCCCATTGGGGGCTGCTGTGATTTCATGTGATCAGATCACCATGGAGTAGACTGCAAATATAGCAAGACCTAGATGATTCCCCTGGTCACATACATGAATTGGACACAAGATATAACAAGGCAAGATGAACGTGACTAACCGAACGATTCGTCCCTAGAACCTCCTATAGCAATGTTGTTCCCTCCCTTGTGTGCCAACTTTTAAAGATGTTTGAATAAAGGAAAGATTTTAAGAAAACGTGTGATTTCCTACGCTTTCTTCTCCCTCTATACTTCAGATGGCAAATTTACACCGTTACTATTGCTTTACGGGTATGAGCCCACACCACAAGAACACTTGTCAATCCCTCCAATAGAAGAGTGCTGTAGAGAATCTAAGAAGAGTGCACCTTTCTTATTTAATACTGTCGTCGGGAGTGCCCCTTTTTTTCTACTTGTATCATAATAGAAACAGAGCCTCTCTCCAATGCGTCCATACACCAGCAATGTTCTAGTAGCAGTAGGACCCTGTCAATCAGGAC
The DNA here is from genome assembly GCA_019512145.1 of Engystomops pustulosus. Lineage (NCBI taxonomy): Eukaryota > Metazoa > Chordata > Amphibia > Anura > Leptodactylidae > Engystomops > Engystomops pustulosus. The sequence goes on along the minus strand of CM033641.1, from coordinate 57,733,631 downwards.
CAGAAGCAGGGCATGCAACGTATCTCATGCATTGCAGGGCTCATTGGACTCACCCAAGCGTGAGTTACATATATAGTTTCTAAACTGATTTGTTTTAAACATGACAGCTATGAAAAGGCAACCATTTAGTATATGGTCAAACCGTGTGATAACCCTAGTTTTTGAATAAGTATTTATATTGATGGGTTATTTGCATGTACTCTTTAACATATCTAAGTATATTCTATACTTATTATCACACGCCTCCATTAGGACATATGCTAAGACTTTGGAGAGAGATGGCTAATCTGCTAGCATAGGAAAAATCTGCTTGGCGTAGTCATATATATCCCCAACTCTAGTATTTCCATCTCTTCTTTTCAAATGTGTTAAATGAAAAATATAAACAAAATTAGACCTTGTTTGACTTTTGTCTGCTTTACAAGATAAGAATGAGATCACCAATTTCTACAACATGGGGGGGATTTATAAACCTTGCACGGATACAGTCTTAGATAAAGTGAAAATTGGTCACATGGTCAGATTTGTGACTAATCATGCGCTCTTGGAGTAGGGCAGGGCAGCAGATGGCTGTGGTGGCTCATTTGCTATATCTGCCCCGTTTGTAGAGCTAGTTCTGCCTAGAACCACTCGCCAGTCTATGTCTATAACTTACTTTGCAATTCTGGCGGACTTGATGTGGAATTATCTGCCTGACGTTCAAACATTAGTGTACTTTGAGCCCAGGTGCAGGGATCAACATCTAAGTCTGGCATAATGTGAATCATTCCTCTCCAATCTGAATAGTTGGTTTTGATACTTGACTGTTGCCAAAAATAGGGGCACAGCTTCCAGCTCTTAAATTTGTTGAGAGGTCAAACAATGGTGATAGGCATCAATTGCAATCAGCGTATGTTTTCGTATCTTCAAAATTTCTTAAAATTGGTGTAATTTACCTAGTTTTTGGACATTTTTCTAATTTTTGGCCAATTTTTCCAACAATGCTTTGCCATTTTTTTCTATATCGAATGTGTTTGTCTACATAGAAGATCATCTGTGTGTGTAGCAAGGGGGGAAAGCTGACTCTCATTTCTTCCCTTAGAGTTGTCCTAACAAGAGTTACACCAGATTTTGTCCCAATTTTTCTTTCAAATTCTGCCTGTCTCCAACCATAAACAATTTTATTACACGAGTTAGCTTCTCCTCTTCATACCTATGCGGTGATATGATACACCTTTCATTTAGCATTTTCACCAAGTTTACGGTAAGTACTCGTGTATAAGCCAGTTTTCAGCACAAAAAATGTGCTGAGAACACGTCCCATCGGCTCTATACAAAGTCTTTAAAAAAAATGTACCCACTTAGAAGAAAAAAATAACTTCATATACCTCCCCTCCCCCCGATGTGAAGCGCGGGTCCCCGATCTTCGCGCCAGCTCACGATGTCCCTGATGTCAGCGCGTCCCGTCTTCTTTCTTCCCCGCGGCTCTCTTCTTTCTTCTTGCTTCTTGCATGGACGCGGCCATGTTTTCTTTTTCTTCCTGGCTGTCGCCACATTGACGTCCGCAGCGGCCCGCGTCATAGATCGGGCCTGCTTAAGGAAGACACATTGGCCGCGTATCATGAGCAGAATCACAGAAGAAGAAGAGGAGCTGGCGAGAAGAATGAAGACAGGACGCCGGACATCGTAGGTAGACTGGGCGCTGACTCGGGGTGCCGCGCTGACATCGGGGAAGCCGCTCTGACACATCGGAGAGTTTGTTTATTTTTTTTAAATTTGCTGGGGGGCCGGGATGCTATATCTACTAGGCAGCTATATACTACTAGGGCTGGCTTATACTACCGTGGCTGGCTAGGCTGTAACTACTAGTGGCGCTGGCAGGCGCGTCATAATACGCCTGGGCGAGAAGAACAGTGGCCACGTTTCATCAGAGTAACAAGCAAGAAGAAAGTAAAGCAGCCGGCGAAGAGAGAAGTACGGACCCTGACTTGTGTGGAGACCGCGTAGACATCGCGGGAGCCACGCTGACATCTGAGGTGTGAGTATACAGTTTTTTTTTTTAAGTGCTGTGGGGGGGCCAGCTTTATACTCACTAGGGCAGGCAGTACATTACTACTAGGGGCTGGCAGCTGTATACTACTGGGGGGCGTGGCAGCTCATACTGGCTGGGGGCTTGGCATGGCGCAACTACTAGGGGCTGGCAGGGCGTTATACTCATGGGGCTAGCAGGTCTGTGACGGCTACTGGGGTCAGGTTGGCTGCTAAACTACCTGTGTGGCAGGCTGGCTCGTAGTACGCTACATGGGGTTGGCTGGCTTATCACTACATGGGGTGCAGCTGGGCTGTATCACAGGAGCGTGGTGGCTGTATGTCTGCTAAGGTGGCTCGCTACTGTATACTACAGAGGCTGGTGCTGTAATGCCTACTGAGGTGCAGGCAGGCTGTATACTACTGTGGAGCTTGGCTGACTATATACTACTGTGTGCTTGCTGCCTTATACTTACGGGGGGCTGGACCCGTACCAATGTGCATTCCCAACCCTCAGTCTTATACTCGATCACACGTTTTTTTCCCGAGTTTTTGTGGTAAATTAGCGGTCTCCGCTTATTACTCGGGTCGGCTTATTACTCAGTATGACCGGTTATATTTTTACATATATAGTACATATAATATTTAATTGTTCATCCTTATATGATTCGTATACGTTGTACTTATGTAAGTATGTAAGGTTCTACGATGGACACAGGAAATACCTAGTTAATTCAAAAATGCTCTGGTTGATTTATGTTTGATGTTTGCACATGACAAGACAACTATGTTCCCCCCCCTGAAAAAACTACATGTAATAAGGATTAAAACGTGGAAATGTAAAATCCCGCGGATTTTACACAGGTAGAACAGCAACATTTATTGGTAAATTGTGGCTACACATAGTAACATGATTGGTTTATTGCCGCAACCAATGGATACACAAGGAAATACAATTGTCTGCTCACAATTTAGGTGTTCTGGGAAGATCCATAGACGTCTGGTGTTTTATTAATTGTGATTTTCTGGTTTTGTACAACATCTATTTAATTTAGGCATTTACGAATTTTTTTTCTCTATTCTAAAATTTTGTCATAAATGGTATTAATATTCTTATTGGCAACGGATTCAAAATTATATAGTATTACGTCAGTAAACTGTCATCACTGGATACTACTTTGGGCCAAATCATATTTTATCGAAACACAACACTACCTGACAAACTCACACAGGAGGGTGCCGTACCTATTAAAATATAGGCCATTAGGGGGTCACTCCACCATACGAAGATATATTAAAGGCCTTTTGTTGATTACTACGAGGAGCTGGTTTACATCTCAAGTTGGACACTCTCATTGGATGAGATAGCTCCATATATCTCTTCATTCTCATTGCCATGTCTATCTGTTCAAGAAAGAACACTTCTTAAGTCCCCATTTGTTATGGGTGATGAGAGGGGTCTGGCCTTACTCTCGGTGGAGCTCCCGCGGGTTTAGACGGATCCTTTGAGTTGCTGTTGATACAAAGGATGGGTACCTTCTTAATCAGCCTCTTAGAGGTATGGAATCACTCGCTGGTAGGGTTCCCTCCCTCCCTCTATGAGGGAACCCTAATAACCTGATTCCTAAAGCTAGTAAGGGGGGGGGTGACAGCACCAAACTTTGAGTCTTATCACCTGATCTCTTTTTGATTAATACTGATAACAAACTTCTCCGGCAAAACTTAAAAATGTAGGAGTGTGTTCATGTGGGATCAAATGGGATTTATATGCCAGCTGCTCAACAATGGACAAGGTCTCAGAGGTTGTTTTTTGAATCTCAGTTGGGTCCCGTCCAACCCAGGGGACATACCATGGTTAATGTTAGAGTGCGTCCAAATCATTTGATAGGCAATAGACTGGGATTAATAGTATGGCTACCCTAAGCTATGGGTTTCGGCGATCGATTTATAGCGCTAATTACAAATCTTATATAGGATGACCCTCGGGAAGGATTTTAGTTATGGTGAGATCCAATACAGGGAGGTGGGGAAATTGAGCAGGGCTCTATACAGGGGCGTCCATTATCTCCCCTGTTATGAGGGGGTATTCGGCTATCATTCACGGGATAGGTCCTGGTGGATTTAGGTAGTAGTGAGACTCACGAAAAATAATCATTATCGCAATGGACATCCTGCTTTTTTGCGTTCCCATGAAGGCCATTTCAAAGTTTTTTCAGTGTTTTCCGAGTGTTTGGGTAAGCGTCTGGGACTATGGAAACTGGCAGAAATCTGCGTCTCCAGTAGATCCATTAATGGTGGTTTCATGGCCCAGGGATATAGAAATTTTTGGGATGGACTCTCTGGTAGAATACCGGGGAATGAGGGAAGATCTGCGAGGCGGACATACTTATATTGTACCGAGTTCAACAGTACAAGACACAACATTATTAAGACACAATCAAAAGAAAATTAAAATGTGGAAAAAAATACCTCTATAATATGCTGGTAGAATCGGCTCTGATAAAAAGTGAATCTAATCCCAAAAATTCTGGTATATTTTTGCTGCAAGTCCCCTGTATGGATCCCTCAGAGGGAGGACTTTAAAGATAATTGAGAAGTCTTTTTAGGGGATACGTTATTGGAGGGAATACAACCACGTATTTCAAGCTGAGATCCGGATGCTCCCCTTAGAAAAGAGGAGGTTATGGGTCTGCCAATATGAAAGTTTATTTTGGGGGGGGGGGGGATTTTAACTGCACAAATAAATATGTTTTCTGGAGGCATAGGATTCTCTGCCTTTGGCGGACTTACCTTGCAGTAGGACATTAGACTGATTGAGGGCACAACGAACTCAATATACTGAAATTTTGGAGACTGGCATATGGATGGGCAAAAATAGAAATAAATCTCCTCCAACTCTATCCCTTTATTCTCAGTGTTGGAGAGCGTAAAATCTCTCTGGAATTGATCGTACTTTGAGAGATGGGATCAAGCACTAAAAGTGCTCGTGTGTACGGGTCGTTATTCGAGACGAACTTGTTCCCGATGCTCGAGTGCTCGTCTCGATAACCGAGCCCCATTGAAGTCAATGGATACTCGAGCTTTTTCAAGGGGACCAAGGATTCTGCACAGGGAAGCTTGGCCAAGCACTGGAACTCAGAAAGGATGGACAACACCACGGAAATGGACAGGAACCGCATGGGCAGCATGCATGGATGCCTCTGATGCGGCTTAATCGACCATTATGCTCAAAGAGTATGGGTCAACACAGGGCACTGACAGGAGTGACCGAATGAGGCTAGATACATCTAAAACTCCAATAGTGACCCGTGACCTATGGGGACTATGCAGATGCAGCGGCACAGCGGCAGGCTACTAGAGGGTCTTGGCAAATACCCCAAATGAGACCACAGGCTAAAACCAATGGTTGGCATAGCGAACAAATGCGGTGAGCATAGCCCGAAATAATACTGTAAATGATAAAAGTTTGCCAGTATGAGTTTTTGTGGATTACACAGCAGGGTGGCGACAAAGTTCAACAATTTTTGATGATGAAGCCATGAAAACAACCCAAACTTCTCCTGCCACACGCTGCGGTTTGTAAGGGGTCACCATGTATTGTAGGCAGTGACTATGTACGTAGATTAAAATGTGCTGGCAGTTAAAACTATGTTAGTTGGATCTTGGGATGGAGCTGGTGCCGCTGCCAGCGCGCTTGGTCGACCAATCCAAGCCCCTTTCTCTAGGCCTACTCGCTCCCCATACAGCAACTCTAAAAACCATTTGTATATATCAAGTGTATAGCGTTCTTATAAGTTATGGGTTTCTGGCGGTGAGGGGGAAATGTAACCAGATGACCAAGATGCGCTGGGTGAAATAATATGGGTTAATGATGAAAGTTTGGCCAGTATATTGTGGTTGATTACCAGGCAGGGTGGTGCGACAGAGTTTAACAGTTTGATGTGGAAGCCATGAAAACACAAATTCTGCCTGAACAAACAGCTCGTGTTGGATAGGGAACCATGTATGGAGCGTGACCTAGTGATAGATTAGGTGCTGCAGTTAAAACTATGTTAGTTGGTATCTTGGATGGAGGCTGGCGCTCCGACTGCCAGGGAAAGTACTTCGCCAAGTCCAAGCCCCTGTCTCTCGCTACTCCCCAACATGCACTTCTAAGACCCTTTTGTATAAGATCAATTGTAGTAGGCTTTCTTATAGGTTTGGGTCTGGCAGGTGAGGGGAATGTGGAAACAGATGCCAAGAAGCGCTGAAATACTTTGGTAAATGAATAAAAGTTTTGCCAATAATTTGTGGATTACACAGCAGGGTGGCGACAAAGTTACATGGAAGCCAATGAAAACAATCAAATTCTGCCCACACAGCTCTTTTGATACGGGGACCATGTAAATGGAGCGTCTATGACTAACTTTTGTAGGCAGCTATGGCGATGACGGTGTGGAGGTAGCAATGGAGACAACGTTGAAGGCAGCTAAAAGACGACGTTTGGAGGGCTGCTATGCGACAATTTAATTGGATAGTGCCTGTAATGTGGCAGTCCAACAAAGTTTTCAAGGCCAGAGGAGCATGTAGCTGGTCCTCCAAAAAATTACATAGATTGGATGCGCTTTATGTTGGCAGTCCAAAAAAGTTTTCAAACCAGAGAGCGTAGTGGTCCTCCAGAAAATTACATAGATGAGTCCTGTATGTGGCATTCCAAAAAAGTTTTCGGATCAAGATCAGGTAGCTGGTCGCTTCCAGAAATTACATAGATTGAGTGGCCTGTATGTGGCACTCCCAAAAATTGTTTAACAGAGGTACTGGGTAGTTGGCCCTCCAGACAAAATAAATACATAGAGTACTATAGCTAGAGCCAAGTTGGCCCCGGCAAAAAAATTAGCCAGTGTTCCTCTGCTTTAGTTAGTGTACAAAGAGGAGGAGAATGAGGACAATGAGGAGGATTAGTAAATACATTATTCAGGTTCAGCTTCTTTCACCTGAGAACATCCAGTGCTTATTCATCTGATAAGCTCAGCCTGTCCAGCCGCTGTCAGCGCAGGCGTGTCGCTATCGGTGATTATTCCACCCAGCTGCACTTGAAACCCGCTCGGACAACCACTCTAGTCGGCATGAGGCAAGAACCTCCAAGGCGTGACAAGCGCCAGTTCGTGGCCAAGTGTCCAGCTTTGAAACGCAGTAAGTTGTAAGGGACTGGTGTGATCATTTAGGGGACGATGGTATGGTCAGCTACGTACCCCTCACCATCTTTCTGTAAAGATCAGCCCCTACTCTGCCGAGCTGGGACATGTTACAGTGTCTTGCTGGGGTGGACATAAAAACTAGGCAAAGGCTTGTAAAGCGTACCCCGTGCCATTGCTGGGACAGCTTGCCTGGTCGCCTACTCTCCCTCGCTACTTGTCCTGCGAGAAGGTTACCGCCCTCTGATGCCGCTAGCGCTGTCAGGAATGGAAATACTGTTTCCGCTTGGCACCAGGCTGCTGGTATTCACATGCATTCTCACACTCTTTCCTCTCTCAGGGATTGGGAGAAGTGGAAAGATTTTTGCTTGTACCCTCGTGAGGGGGGTCCAGGAGAGTGAAATACCCAGGTAATCGGTGCCTGAATAAATTCTTGAACGCGGGGTCACGGGATAGGCCCTTAGCAGAAATCTCCATTGCTCGAGAGTCCCCAACGAGCAAGAATTCACTCCCCTCACTGCCTGACTTGTCCATTTCCTTCCTTCCTCCTCCAACTCCTCCAACTCCTCTTCTTCTGCCCATACATACATCTCTGAACAGTGAAGGACTGAACAATGGTCCCCTCTTCTTTCTCGCCAACATTCTCTCCTCTTCCTCCCATCCTCCTCCACCTCTCCGATATGCGCTGAGAAAACAGACCTAGTGTGCTTTGGCTATCAACAAGGAATCTTCTTCTCCCGTCCTGGTGGACGAGTTTAAAGCTTCCGACTTCATGCTGACCAGAGAGTTTTTTCAAACCGGCCACAGCGGGATGGTGAGGCTGATGATGGCGGCATCACCGACTGACTGCATCTGTGTTGACTCCTCAATGTACTCAGCACCTGACAGATATCAGACATCTACGTCCACCCTCTGCATGTAGACTTAGGAAGCTGAACTGACCTGACACCAGTTTTTCTTGGTGAAGTTGAACATCTGGCAGTATACAAATCGCTCGGAGCGCTGCGGGTGTAAACCTGGATCACATGGGTTAGTGTTGAATTCCACCTCGTGGGGACGTCCGCACAACTGTGGGGAGCGGGCAGTTGGAGGCTGGCCGCTGCGCTGGGCCCTTGAGAGTGGCAGCATCTGTGCTGGACTTCCTGAAGTGCGCACATATGCGGCGCACCTTCGGTGAGCAAATCAGACAGATTGGGGTATGTCCTGAGAAACGCTGACTACGAGATTTAGACACATGGCCGAGGCATGGCACTTTGTCCAGTTCTTGCCGAGTTGCAGAGCTGCCGACCGAGGTTACCCCTTGTCACGACACAACCCATGCCTGGCTTCAGGTTCAGCTTTGCCAGCCAAGATCATCACACCCCCTTTGGGGCCCCCCCCCCCCCCCCTGCTCCGTGATGCCTGTTCATAACTCTTGGGCGGTGTCCTTTAATCGGCCTAGCCTCCGCAGCTTGAGCACACCGCTGTCGGCTATAGCATGGCAAACGGGGCGTGCTGTGCCTATAGCTACCGACTGATTGCGCATGCCCAAAGCGGATGGTAATTTATCAGAGAGGAGGGTGAGTAGGGGTGGGAGGAGGAGGAGGCATAGTAGCCTTGAGACTGGACCAGGATATGGCCCCCGTGCAATCCCCCGGCAATCCCTGCGTCGGCAGTATCTGGAGTCAGCCCCAGGGTCAGACTCGGTCCCAGCCTCCACGCAATTAACCCCATAGTGCATCATCGATATATATGGCCCTGCCGGCAGCACTCGTCGCACGGGGGTCCGTGGTCCAGGTGGACCATGGGTCAGAACGGCGTTGTCAGGCACGGCGGATGTTCGTCTGACCCTGTGCGTTGTGCTGTCTTGGACGGCACATCGGGAAAAAAAGTTTTTTTTTTTTAGTGGCGACTTAGGGGACCCGAATACCGATTGTCGGGGTGCCGCCGCCATGAGTTTCGAGTCCTGCGGTCTCTACCAGCCTGATAGTGTCAGGCATCTTCCGGCTGAAGCACTTGGGAGATGTTGACGTTGAGGGCTTGGGCGTGTGGTGGGGGTTTCTCTGAATAACCGTCCTTTTGCGCTCCAGCGTCTGGGGTATGGCAGAGCTGAGATGCATGGTGGAATGCCTTTGGATGAAAGATCGTGGAGGCAGAAGATGGGTTTTTATCAGGCGAGGTGTTTGGGGGGGAAGTGGGCCGGGGGTCCCTGGGCAGGGGCTGTACTACAGATGACACAGGTGGAAGATGCAGTGGTGTGCCCGGCAGCAGGTGAACGGGCCTTGTGTGCCATTTAGTGGGGTGTTTTTTAGCATTCAGATGCCGGCGCATACTGTGGTAGTTAGCTAGTAGTGGTGGAACCCCTGGTGATCCTGGTTTGGCACAGTCCCGCGGTCATGCCTGTTTGCTTTAAAGGAATCCTCCAGGCTTCTGAAAATCTAGCCCTACGCCACTGTAGCTTGAGCACGGGCAACCTTTGGCGCTGATGCACCAGCTTCTGGCCCTGGCCTCTCGCTTGCCCACCACTGCCTCTTTCCACCTGTTCCTGCTATGACGTCGCCTCCTCTAAAGCACTTGTGTTTCACGCCGGCCTATCAACCCAGCTTGGTTCAGGGTGGGGTGTGTCACCTCATCATCCTCCGATCCGATCAGCAGAGGGGGGGGGGGGGGGAGGAGGGGGGGGGGGTGTTCCGCCCCTCGACTTCCTGCCCTGACCACACCGCCTTCACACCACTGTCTGACCACCTTGTCTCCTCATCGTCCGACACCTCTTTACCCACTCTTCCACCTACGTTAATAATGTCATCATCACCCACAGACTGCGACTAGGTGGAAAACCTGGCATCGGAAAATACCTCAGCGCAGCAGCAATGGTTTTGTTACTGTGGGAATAGGTTCCGAAAACATTCCTCAGAGTATGCGCAGTTTCAAATGCCAATTTTTGGTGGGAGGGTGCAGCTGGGGGGATATGTGCTGAGGTGGAGGAGCTGGAGGAGTGCCGATTTCGTGACCTGGTGGACCTGGCGTAGAAGACTGAACTGTGACAAATGGCTATGAAGATTGTCCGCAATCCACCGACATCACCTCTTCTTCGCACTGTTCCTTTCTCAACAGTGCTCTAACCGGACTAGTCCCAGTAAGCTTGAGACTGATTAACCTAGGGGTATTGTACCTCTGTTCGGCGTTCCCCTGCTCCCCATCATCATGTGGGTCCTCCCCCCCCCCCTCCAGACCAGCGGGCCGGGGGTCTGACCCCATGCAGGTAGGGTGGAGACGCCACATCCACGCCTCGTCCTGTACCCCTAGCCCTCGGTTAAACATTTTCCAATTAAAGTTGTAACGTTTAAAAAAAAATTTTGTGTTTATTTTTTTTGTTTTGTGTGTTAATTTTTTTAACAAACGATGCGATCTTATATGCTATGGCTAGTTTTCTAAACCTACCTACAAGCACACAACTGGATTTTGTGGCTTTGCAGCATGAGGTTTTGAGCTATAAAATGAAATACACTAAAAAAAAAATAAATGCAGCAGACTCTGCCTACTTCTACTCAAGACCCGCTAATAATTGTCCCACTTCGTTGGGTTTGAGGTGGATATGCGCGTGTCACAAGAGCTAAACACAGACGGTGGCCGCAGGTCTCGCCACAATTCCTCACAAGTATGGTACTAGCTGCAGCTCCTATGCCAGCAAGCCCCACCACAGCAAACAAAAAAAGGAAATATAACGCTATTTAGGCCTAAGTAAGCCTTTGGGGTGTTCTCCTATGGCTATTTGTAGCCTACAATGAAAGCACACTGCTTTGGCAAAGATAGTTTTTGAGCTATAAAATGAAATGAACAGCTAAAAAAGAAATAAATCAGCAGACTCTGTCCTAATTCTACTCAAACCCCTAAACATTGTCCACTTCGTGTTTTTGCGTGGATATGCGTGTCCACTAGAGCTAAACAACAACGGTCCTCAGGTCTCCCAGCAAATTCCTGCACAATTGGGACTAGCTGCCTACTAGTGCCAGCAAGCCCAGCCACAAGCAAACCAAAAAAGGAAATATAACGCTATTGTACCTAAGTCAGCCGTTGGGGTTCTCCTATGGCTATTTTTAGCCTACAATAGAGCACAGGGGCTGCTTGGCAAAGGGTTTGAGTCTAAATAAAATGAAATACAGCTAAAAAAAAAAAAAATCAGCAACTCGCCTAATTCCTAGCTCAAACCGCCTAATAATTGTTCCCACTTCGGTGTTTGAGGGGGATATCTGTGTCACTAAGAGCTAAACAACCAACGGTACAAGTCCCCCTGCTTTCTCACAATTGGTTACTAGCTTCACTACTAGTGCCAGCAAGCCCCGCCACAAGCATAAAAAAAAAAAACAGTATAACGTTATGTAGCCCTAAGAAGCTGTTGGTTCTTTAGAGTCACTCCTCTCCTTCCTAACACTATTCTAATAACCCCTAACGCTTTCCCTGACCGCACAGCTCCTTTCCTAGCGGCAGTCCATGGACACAGATATGATCCGAGCGACGCAGGCCAGGGGCTAGTCTATTCCAGGGTTCACCTGATCTGGCATCCACCACTGTCTATCGACGTGTAAGGGTACCCGTCATGCTGGGTGGAGTTGCGACTGCTCGCTTTGCTTGGTGATTGGCTCTGTTTTTTTCTTTCTGGGTCTGGCCGCCAAAAAGCAAACGGCGGGAGATGGCCCATTTTTCTTCCTCGGCGGGGTCGAATTCGTCGTCCGAGCAACGAGCAGTTTCGGTACTCTAATAGGCTCGAACGAGCATCAAGCTCGGACGAGTATGTTCGCTCATCTCTAACTACTTCCATTTACCCTCTATTGGAGGAACCAGAACTTGGGATTGCCTGGGGGTTTGTGGGCCTTCTCCTGGATTGCAAAGGGGGTAATTATTTCCCCACATATTAGGAGGGGTAGGATGAGTCCTTTGTTTACAATTCAAGAAGATTGGTCTTTTTATTTTTCGTATTTACATTGGGCGTCACTGGTGGTGTCCACGCTCTAATAAGCATTAATGGATGGGGATAGATTACCGGGCCCTGTGGATAAATTAATCTTGTCCTCATCACTGACCAAATTAACAACAAAAAACTTTAAAAACATGTTGGTAATGACAGTACTCACAGGTACACTAAGAGAGTGGCATAAAATGGTGGAGGAAGTGGGATATTGAAGGACCAGGGGGCTTGGTATTAAATCTTGTAAGATATTCGAAAATATTTAAAATTCCTTTACATCGGACTCGCAAATAATCCATTCTGCAAAGACATATTATACCCAAAAAAATGCTCAGAATTTTCTGGAAGAAACTGTTTGTTGTAAAAGAATCGGTAAGGGAGCAAGCTGATGATGTGCAATCCTCCTCTGGTTCTGTCCACCTTAAAGTTTATGGAAAGAAGTTATTAGGTTGGTTTATTAAGTGGTGTTGTGATATCCAAAATCCTGTTTAACTTAAAAAGCTTTGTGTGGTTGGGGCAATCTGGCAAGGAGTTGATTCTCCGGACAAGGTGAAGTCTGTAGCAAAAAAATGGAATTGTTTCTTCTCGCTAGATTTCTGTTTAGCAAAAAATTGGTCCTCATTGGCCCCACCGCCTCACCGCTCGTTTGAAGTGAATAATCTATCAACAATTCAGGCTGAGGGGTGTGGAAATATGAATGGGCTTAAATCAAAAGTAGGGGGGGGGGGGGCTTTTTCAAGCTATGGTGTAAATGGCTGAGCTGTTTTTGCCTCTCACCAGAAAGAAAAGGGTGTTGGGGACCCGCTGAATCGGTGTAGGGGGGGTGATGCATGGGAAGGGAGAGGGTTCTGTTTGTTTTTGTTTGTGTTTTTGTTTTTTTGGGTAAGGACGTCAATTTATTAAAGGTGTTAGTGTATCAAGTGCACTTGTAAATTATTTGTTTGAGGGTGGGTGTTAGTGAGTTTTAAAAAGGTATTACTGTTGCCTCCATGCTGTATTTGGTATCGTCGTGAAAAATTGTATATGTTTTATTTTCATGAATATTTTTGTACCATAATATTTTTTATAATATTTTTTTTTCAAAAAGAGATGAAGGATTGTAGAAGATCAAAAAAATTTAGCTGCTCTCTAGCATAACAGTGCCCCAACCTCCTGTACTGATTTTCATTTGTTACTACGCGCAGTGTACTTTATCCAATCAGTGTAGCGGTGCGACAAATTAACACACACAAGGCCAAAGCCATAAATTTTGGTTTCCTTTCTTCTTGTATTTGTTTTTTTGGGCCATCACCGTCCCATAAACCTAACATATTATCTTTATTCTGTATTCTATGGATCACACGGTTTTGGTCTGGTGTGATACCTGTCATGTTATTAGTTTTTTTTATATTTTTACAATTTTACTGAAGAAAAACTAATACAGAGAAAATCTCATTTATTTTCGTTATTATTCGCCATCTTTACTTAGTATAACGTAATATTTTTGGTTGAACATAGCTGGTTGGGGCGTTCTTTTTTACATCTCCTGTCTCCTTCTCTAATGTGCTTATACTCATATCAATTCTTATACATGTTAAGGAGGACGTAAGCTAATGGTAGGAAAAACTGGTTGTGAATAGGCTGTTCGTTTCTGACTTTTGGTTCAAGTGACCCTGACCGAGTTATTCGCAATTAACCCGAATATGGGTTTTTTTTTGCTCATAAATTTTTGCCAATCAATGTCTTATGGAATTCAGAATTTTACTCCATTATCCATAACTTCTTGTTCGTTGAGTAGTCATCTTTGCTTTACCAATCCTCAGCAAGTTGTCGGAAAACAAAATTCGAGGATTCTATTTGGGACCTTTAAACGGCACTTTGTAATACAAAGCTGTACTTCATCCTTCAGTCAGCCCCGGTTCATTATGCTAAAAAAAAATTCCATTTTTAATTTGTAAAATACTTGCGCATCCAATGCTTACAACTACAACACACACTTGGAAATGTGCCGGAAGCAATTTCATAACTCGCTATAATCATGCCATGAACATATCAGCCAAGAAATTGATTTAATGGGTGGAAAGGGATTTGGTGGTTTCCGACCACTGCATTTACCACATCTCTAATGACAAGTGTGTCAGACTGTACGATGCAGAATACATTGGTCTATCGGCTGATCCCAGATAATGACAAGCTTAAGGCATGGGGAAGAGATCTTAGATTAGGAGAATTTATTTCTGGGTCTTGTAGCATGAATGACATTCCTGAAATCTGTTTTTTCACCCTTCACACAATGTACTGAATGATTTTCTGCCCTGTTATTTCTACGCGCAGCCCAGATATGTTCAGTATACTTTCCTAACATTCCCAACTCATCGACTCACAGTTCATATTCTTGTGGGGATCTAAATGTGGTCAATCTATTTACTCCAAGTATTGGTTGTGTGTATTGACCGACATGGTAGGCACTAAGCAGCTAAGAGAATTCTAGCGTTCTTCAATGCTGGATAGGGAAAACCCCCACATCTTTTAGGCTTATTCGAAGATATGTTGGCAAAAAAATAGTCTAGCTATTACTGTTTTCTAGGTTCCATGTAAATTTTATAAGGCTTCCATTTACAAACATGTTCTGTCCTTCAATTACCAGAGCATATTGGAACCCCAGCAGAATTGTTCTGCTGGAATCCTTTGGCTATGTTGCCCATCATTATTAATCTCCTGCAGTGGTGTTGTTGCTAACCTAATGTATGGAAGATACAACATGCTGGAATATGTGAAAAGATCCTAAACAGAATGAACTAAATGAAATCAACAAACTAAAAATGTGTATAGAAAAATAATAATTGTTATTGCCAAATAAAAATTACCCTAGAATTTGGAAATGATGAAATTCATATAGCTCTCAGCTTAAGGTTTCAACTCACAGTTCATCTTCATTTTAATACTATTTCATTGCTAGTGTCAAATGCATAAGGTTTTTTTCCTGTAAAGTGACAGAACAACTCAACAAAATGCGTGGCACATTGGTATATACTCATTTGAACGTTTCATGGGGATGAGATTCGCAAATGACCTATAAGCTGGGGGGGCTATCTTGAGAGATTTAGAGGGCTCACTCAGTTATCATATGATAACATAAAAGACTCCATACAGCCCAAAATCCCTTCTTACATACAAGGTCTATAACTAACAATATAGCTTCATTATAAATATCAAATAATAACTGTTTTGTTTTAGTTTTGATATTAAATGTCTTTGTGAACTTTAAAATTGAAGGAAAAGCCAAATGCATGGAGTTTTTGCTTTGTGAGAACAAGTGTCAACACTAAAGAGGACACCTGCTGCAGTCAATGGTTTCCAACACATCCACCATGATCAACAAAATAGTGTTTTGCTATGTAGAGTAAATACTTGATGAGAACCTCGTGGTACTTTATTGGGGTTATCGGTTCCTCTTCCTGTGCATGACAGTTAGAAGTAGTTTGAACTTCTCCGGACACGTCAGGTTATTGTCGAGGGCGTCACGAACAAAGCCCATTATCAGCGGCAGGTTAAGTGAGATTCGGTGCAAAAGTTTATCTTTGTTGACATATCTCATAATCATTTTCAAATGATCTTTTCTCTATTTTCCCCCTAGAAATTCTTTGCGCTCAATCACTCACCGAGAGATTTGCCGTGTTTTTTTGTATTGTATTCTGCAAAATTAAAGTTATTAAACAGGCAGAGAATGAAGATTTCCTTTCATTATGGCACAACGCATGACTTTAATTCACTCAAACAAAATCCCTAATTTTCCAAAAATCAAATAATACTGCTGTAACTGCACATAAATTATTGCCCCATAGAGAGCTAATATTACCAGACTGCCAAATATTAGTAAAAGAACCTGTCATGGAGATTTGGACACCCACCCAAAAACCGACCTACAGATCTTTATTGACCAGTGGTTTTGGTGTCCAAATTCCCTTAGCATACTTCTGTGCCCACTATTCTGCTGCTTCCAGCTCTTGCACAGTACTTCAATGAAGAAGGAGCATTACAGTAATTCAATGAACTGGTGCATTCCAAGATGAAACCCAGGGTTGGTTGTACGCCATCTTCACTGTGGTGACTGACTCAACAAACAAGGTATATAAGGTTTTATTTAATAGTGGGCACAGAGGGACTTGCTAAATGCAACTTAAAACAATTAGTGTCCCAAATCACCACTATAGGGTAACAATGCTTGTCCTTTGGATATTTTGGAATGCAATGGCTGGCCTTATATACCAAATGGGTTAGAAAAATTCTTAAGGGGTAAACAGTTGTTGTTCCGAATCAGGTGGTAATAACAAGTGACAGGTGTCCTTTAACCCATTCCACCTATACTCTTTATATTACTAAATTGTTGGCTAAACTGTTTAATTTGGGTAATCACCCATCACAAAATATGTATCTGATCTCCCCTGCTTTTCCACCTGGGTTGATGTCATAGATAGAAGGATCTATCAGCTGGATGTTCTCATGTCCTGATCTTATGTGTTCTAGTCTGCCACTAGAGATGTTTGGGCAGTTTCTTTCCCCCTCCTTAGTCAAAATATCTTTATGCCGACTGTGCCAACTGTTTACTGCTTGCATGAAATTAATCTAGTGGAGATGCCTGCCAGCTCAATGCGACATCTATTAATTCCTGTTTATAATTTGTGCAATAACAGTCTAAAACACAGTGGCACCACATTTAATGAGGGTAAAGTATGACAAAGGTCCATTGCCTAACACACAAAAGTTGGGTGCTAAAAGGTTTCTAGAAAGATTACATATTGATTTGTGACTTTCTAAAGCAGTATTTTTTAATCAACATGGAATTTTTATGTAATCACATACAATCGTTTTCCTAATGGGAGACAATAAGTCCTCCACACACCTTCAAGGGACCTTATTTGGTAACTCACCGTAAGGAAACTAGTCCAAGCCGTTCACTCAGCTAAACCCTACACATACTGAAGGATGCCACCAATTCCAAAACAGTGCTGATACAATTGGGAAGCTTTTTCTTTCCGCATGTTCCACCTGTTTTCCCTCCCTTCCAGTTTACAGGATCGTTAATCAATGTCTTCCGCAATTATGGCGGGCACCTGCCCTCCACCCCACGCTGGTCTAAGGATTTAGCGCGAGAGCAGCTCGTCCACCATCAAGGGGGCGTCCATCATTGTGGGGCACCTGCAGGTTAAAGGTGGTTATGGATACTGACATGAACCTCTCATAGTCCATGCTTGGATTAAAGGGGCGACCTTACAAGGTAGCAAAAGATGCGTGGTTTTCCTTCCTTGTTCCACCATCAAGGAAACCGTATTTTGCTATTTTGCCGATCCCTTAGCGGCATAAATGGCTTCTAGGTCACCACATGCCAGCGAATTGGGCTAAATTGGCAACTCTATCTACATAAGGCAGACATTGCTTACCCCCCCTGACCGCCCAGTCCAAGCATCTCAACCAACTAAATTAGTTCCCCTGCACTGTACTGAAGAGACACAACCACGTCAAAACGGTGCTGTCCTACATTTTGTAATCTCTTCTGGAATGATAACTGGTTGACTTTAATAACCATCATGTCATAAGGCTTCGGAAAGTTTGCTGTATGGTAAGAGGCTTCCTTACAAGGAGCAAAAAGGTATGGTTTTCCTTTTCCTATCTGAAAACCTATTTACGTATTTTCCAGAATCCCCTAGTGGAGCATCAATGGGCTTATCTCCACACACCTGCAAGGGGGGAATTAACAGGCAACTCTCTGTAAGGATACTCTTACCCTAGTGTCACATAGCATAAGTAGGTGGCAGGTGCAAGAGGTCGGATCACTATAAGGTCTTATTACTACCCTATGAATTTGGAATAACCCCATTAAGTTATTACTAACAACAACAATAATGTTTTTGCCATTGGTGGGTTCATCTTGGAGGAAACATTCAAGTACAAGATTTAGAAAAATTGGGGATATTTTTAACATTCTTTCTTTCCATGGTTATCAAAAAATAAGGTTGGCCTAAAGACAACTTAGATCATTTAAATTTGTATACCCTACCTTGAATGCACAATGTGACCGCTGACACTATTGAGCTGAAATCAGTCTGTGGATTAAGATAGAATATCTTCCGGAACTCATCTTCTTGTCCTCTAGCTCACTACATGCTTGGGTCACAGATGAACTGAGAAAGTGAATTTCATTTTCAGCATCACCTTAATAAAAGAAATTAAAACGCTCTGTGAATTTTTTTAGTTCTACAGTGCTTTAAGATGATTACCTAAATACACTCCAGGAAATCGAAGGACTTGGTAAACGACACTTTAAATTCATAAACTGATAAAGTCATGTCATGCAGTACTATCACCATTGACTCTTTCTTCATGTTTGGTATACCTGTATTCCTACCATTTCTATCCCCTAGGAGTTTAGCAGATTAGAATCTAGAAAATAAGTAAAAGAGATTAAGTTCATTTTATTTGACCATACTTTATCTAAGAGTATGTTGGAACCCACATCAAGTTTAAATCTGTCATGCTAGCCGACATTTGTGTCCAGGCAGTACTCCACCGTTACCCGCTACTGTCCACCCTGCTTTCCCTTCATTCTGCTTGCTTCACTGTCCATCCCAGCACTCTAGATATTACTCTGGTACATTTGATTATGTGCCCCCTTAAGGACTGTGAGTATTAGGTTTCTTCCTTTCCTCGCATCGTCAACGAGCTATGGAGCTGGTGATCTTCAGGCACTAGTCCAATCTGAATGTGTTTTCTGATTCACTCCCTAAAATCCTGTATATACTATATAACATAGAGTAACAGATCATTAAATATCTATTGAATTTTAACTTTTGATGGTTCACATATCTATCTTCCATTATCCATTTTTTTAAGTAAGAAATGAAAATTAAAATTCATTACATTTTAAAACCAAGATAGGACTTTTTTATTTAGAACAAACTGTTTCTTGCCTGACTACACATCCTTTATTGCACATGTATGTGGAAGTCCCATCATGCACGTGCCAGGAGTGTTTTGTCAATTAAAATTATTACATAAAAATGAAGGACAACAACGATCCATGCTTGCACTTTAGGGGCTATAAAGCTTGTGAAATGTTATACTATCAGTTGCTAGAACTACAAAAAAAAACTCTAGCCCTGGCCTTAAGATTAGATATATGTAGAGGGCTTTTTTGTACGGAAGTTCCAGTGTGTTTCTTTCTACAGCTAACTGACATACTTATTATATTCTATGGTTTTCATAATCAAGGCTTCTTTTTGCTGAACATACAATATGAAGTAGCTCCTATTCTATAAAAGTCCTGTGGAGTGGAATAATACTGATCACATGAAGGTGTCATCTGAATTAAGTCTGTATTTGCAGATCAAGCTTTGAATTTTTAACACATTTATGTGACCCTTTAAGGGTTGAAACAGCTAGTGACATCAATTTCCAACTTTCCAAGCTGTGACATACAATGCACATGCACTTGTCATATACACACTAATTACACACTGAAGACTATAGAGGTCACAAAATCAGACAACTGATCCGTTATTTGCCCCCCTTGAAAAGACATACTCATACTCATTCCGGTACCAAAAAAATTGCACTCCATTTCAATTCCAAACCCCAATCAATCCAAAACACATCAAATAATTTCCACATCATCACGAGATTCCTAAAGATATAAGAGGCCCTCCAAATTAAGAGGCTAATCGCTACCTAAAACGTAAAACACGTAATTTGGACTTGTAAGCAGGTTTTGGTACTTTTTTATCGCATTGCCACTAATGCACTTTAATCCCAAGAGGGCTGTTACTTTAATCTCATCACCTAACTTTTGGGCTGTGTGCAGGCGCATCGCAGGAGAGTTAGGCCTCTTGCCACACTAGCTTTGCGTTTCACGTCGGTTGCAAATGCCGTGAAAACTGAACGTTTTTGGCTGCGTTTTTGTTTCCATTTTTCCTTGAGTATTTGCGTTTTTTCGTTTTTTCCACGCGCGTGTTTGTTAGCGTTGTTTTGCGTTTTCGGCGCATTTTTCAACCGCGTTTCAATGGGAGACTCCAGCATTTTCAAAGGGGACATGGTTTGGGATTAAAAATGTGTTCTTTAAAATTGAAAAAATAATGTCTTCTGATAATTTGCAAACATCATGCGATCTATTCTTCACTGTTCCGCGCGTATATTATCTCCCCGACAATTTAGCAGATTGAAAACACATTGAAGAATAGAATAAATCATTGTACCCAGTGAACCAGTGACCACAGGATCATTAAGATAAAAACACAGTGCAGAACACGGCAAATAGATTTACAATGTTCGGCACATCTGCTTACTTGTCGGTAGATACGCGGGAACGGCGCGAACAAAATAGCATGTGAGAACACTAATATATGTGTGTGAAAACCATTGCAGATGTTTTAAATACCTGCAATGGTTCCTTCACACATATATATTGTTCTTCACATGCTATTTTGTTCGCACCGTTCCACGCGTATCTCCCCCTCCCGACAAGTAGCAGATGTGCCGACATCTGTAATCTTATCTGCACTGTTTTCTGCACGTTTTTTTTTTAATCTTAAATGATCCTGTGTCACTGGTACAATGATTTTATTCTATTTCTTTCACTGTTCTTCATTTGGTTTTTGAATTAAATGCTCGATCGCAGCAGGGAAAGAAGGTTATTCTGGGCACCTAGCCCCACCCTTACGTTTAAAACGCATTGCACCTCAGTGCACTTGCAAGGATTGCGAGTGCAATGCGTTCTTGGATGCATCTCCATAGACTTTGAAGGGCGTGAAAAACGCGCGTACCCGCAAAAGAAGAGCATGCTGCGATTTTTGACGCGCTTGCAAATGAACGCAGCACGCTCTTAAACCACCTAATGATAAAGACCCATTGCCTACAATGGGACAGAGTGCAATGCGAGTTCTGAGCGTTCAATGCAACGCGCAGAACTCGCAGCTTGAAAAACAGCCAGTGAAAGGGCCTTATTCAAAAGAAACGTTTTGGTTCCTCCTAGGACAGAGTTTGGGTATCAGAGGATCTTACTGACTGGGTACACTCCCAAAAGCCAAAAGTCAGAACAAGCAAAAATTGTCAGTGCTCTACTCTACTCCACAATAGGCTTCTCTCACTTTCGGTCATGAGGGAATCTACCACACTTTTTTCTTCAGTTAGGACTAAAGGTTCCTCCTGGGTTCACAACGTCTTCTCCTCCCCCCTCGCCTCACTTACTGGACCGAGCGTGCACCCCGTCTCCTCTCGTTTCCGATGTTCACTATTGTCCCTGTATCGAGATAACGGACCAATAGTGTAGAATGCCAGGATTAAAGGATACAAACAATTTATTGTATATAGCTCACAAAAACCCATTTTAAAACGTGCTTATATCAATCCTTAAAATCAAAGATGCCAAACCCCTGCTTCTTCCGGGGCTTGGTGTTTGACGTGTTTTGGTGTTTTTAAAACAAAATCTCCCATATAGCACATGAAACAAGTAGAATTGTGACTGCAAGTAACAGATATAAGGGTGGTTGGCCTCGAAAAAGTAGAAAGGGGTTGTCCGGGTAGGAAAATTTTTGGTCAAAACAGCACTGCACTGTCCCACAGTTCACATTTAATTGCATTTCAGTTCATTTACCTTAAGGGTCCTGAGCTACATGGCCCAGTTTTTTCCTCCTCTCTTAGTCATCCCCTATAAGATGTGAGAGCTGAGTTGTCAGGATCCTTTATTTTTTGTTTTTCACAGCCATGTTTTGACAAGAGATTTCTGATCTTGTTTGGTAATGCCGGCGGTCCACTATGAAGGTAATTCAATGGTTTTGGTTTGGCTTATAGTCCTTTTACTCACATAAGATCCTTTTTTTAAATTGTTCTATCTTTCACCACTAGGGATTTCAAAATGTTTCACACTTAATTTTTCAGCTATTTTACCTTTCTTAGTGTTTATATAGCTGGATCAGACCAGAATGCTTAATAGATAACTGCATACCATTGTATATGTTTTGCATCCCATTATATTAGGTCTTGTGTCACCGATCTTTGCTTTATACTATCATTTTCCAGTACTTTAAGTGTCAATAATTCTAAAGCGTTCTGTATAGAACTTTATCCGGAACCCTTATCTTCCAGTTGTAGCATTATGATTTCCTGGCAGTGTGGGAAGCAATCAGGAATCATGGTTCTGAACACTAACTCGGAGAACTCGCTAGGAACACATAACTTCCGGACGCTATCGTCTCTTTTGGGCCCAAGAGCAAAGAACATTTAAACCCACTATTCAGTAAACAATACTTTATAGGAAAAGCACTGAGTACTTTGATTTTTTTTAATATATTTTCATAATCCATGTATCATGTAGTACTGTTCATTTAACTAAGCACACAATCTAACAGATTCCAGTGACAACATATAAAACCACCATAATGTTTCATTGAATCCACGACATTTTTACAGTCATTCTTTGTTGCACGCAACATGTATATGGCTTTTGTCCTTCTGAATAGAAATACTTTATAGCCCAATTTTGTCTTGTATTCTTTATGGCTGTTTCTGGTAACCCTCTCTGAAACAGATGTGCAGAAATACGTGTCTGAAACCACCTACTTTAACATTAGTACAGCATTATGGAGAGGGTATTGTGCTTAATTATGCAGTGTTTGTTTTTCTAAAAAGGAAGTTCTCTATCAGTCTAGGCAACATGCACTAGTATATAGAATTTCATAAACTGCATTCTTTATGGGGAACAAAAGACAGCAATTATACACTTACATGATTGTATTTTTTTCACCAACACTATTTCTTTCTGTTCTTCTGTCTTTAACCAGAAAGGAGGTAGGATAGGAAAATAGGAAGGCCCAAATCTGTAACCATAAAGTCACATTTTGGTGAATTATTGAACAGGGCTCCTATGCCAAAAACTGGCAAACCGCTGTACAAACCATCTGTACCCTAAGGGTGGTCAAGAAGGGGGACGAGGCCGGTCGGCAGAGTGACCCGCGCCTTGCACAGCTGCGTGAGCGGCTGTCGTATATAGGTAGGTGTGTATATGTTAGGTAATAACCGGCATATAAATAAATGCTGCCCACCCTGGCCAGCAGATACATCATGCAGCAGAGCCTCTTGATGTATCGCCTGTGGCGCACTGATTCAAACCTTAATCATACATAGGGGCACAAGCGCTGGATACATAGGGGCACATTTACTACCTGGTTCCTGCGCATCTCTGAGGTGCGTGTCCAGCCGAATCCCATCTGCCGCGATTCATGAGATCGTGCCCATTTCCCCTGCATTGTCCGCTTCCTCCACCCCCCCGATCATGTCCACAGAGTTCATTCCCATCTTCCTCCCAGTGTATGTGAATGCATTGGAATGCAACACAAATTGATTTCTTAAATCCCACCATTGTCTGAATCCTTCGGATGGTCCGTTCCGTCGCCCGCCCCCGTTTTGTGTAGCGTGAAAGCCGGCGTGATTGCAACCCCAATCCGATCATGTGCAATGCAATCCCCCAAAAACGTGGAAACCCCGACAGCAATGCACGCAGCTGCCCATTTTTTGTCATGGTCCACATACAACGGAACAAGTCTCTATGGAAGAGTCCTGGACTGGAGTCCGTTCTGTGGACCAGACTCTTGGACCACCGGCGGAGATGTTTGAGGGAGTACTAGCCCCCACACCCGGGACCGGAGTCTATGTGGCACCTGACTTTCACCATAGATCGCCTTGCTGCACCTGTTACCACCAGGTTGTTTCATTCACGGGTGCAACTATGCCCCACGGTGGCGTCCGGAAAAAAAAGGGAGCAGTACAACAGTGTGGACCTGGGATGACGCATGAGTGCGGGCTTGGAAGGATGAGCTGGAACCATAGAATGCAACTGCAGTAGCTGGCACAGGACCCAGGCGGGCATGACGGACAAGTCCTTGGAGAGAGCTTTGACTTGAAGGTTGACTGGGAAACCCTGGAACACATTAGCCACCAGATCAATATGGGAACACCTGAAGAAGGCAAACACAGAGGTGTCTAAGAATGCTTGATGAAACACAGGGAACATGGAGGGATCTGAAACGCTTAAGACACGGAGCGTATGGAAACGCGCACGGGCTGTGGGAAAGCGAGGTGTGGAACCTTGGTAGTTCCTTTGGGTTAGAATGCTGAGATCCTGATGGGGATTGAAGGGAGGTTGCCCGGGGATTATAAAGGGCGATGCTGGATTAAGCCATCGACCAATCCGGAGGACACTGGCCTTTTAAGGCACAACCGATCCATCGCGTGCCTCCCTAGAGCGGGAGCGCACGGACACGTCGGGGAAGCTGGCTTGCGACTGGACGGTACCAAGGCAGCATCATGAGCCAGAAAAGTGAGTCCAATCAGAGGTACGGGACACTGCGTCACATAGGAGGCACTGGTGTACCCGTGATCTGGACTGCTGCGACATCGCGGGTGAGCCCGTGACGTACCCCCCCCCCATTTAGGGCCTCTCTTCCTTCTTTCAACTTCAAGCATCTTTCTTTGCCTCATCCAATTCATCTTTGTGCAGGACACCTGAGGAGGAAAGCAAGAATAGGACAACCCCAATGGGTGCTTTGACCTGGCAGGGAACAGCGAGGATATCCTCAAGATGTTCTGTTAGTGTCCTTTGGCCACGAGACTACTCTGCTAACTTGCTATACTCCACTGAACAGTTACGTCCAGAGGCCTGAAGTGGCTCTTGGAAGCCAGAGCAGCACTTGGGGAACTGCGGAGGCAGAGCGGCTCTATGAAAGCTGAACAGCTTTGAGAAGTATCTGTCGTGAGGCTGAGTGGCTCTGGATAAGTGGCACAGCACTGGGAACTGTGGAGGCTCTGGAATGGCTTCTGAAAAGCCAGAAGTTCTTGAGTGGCTTCTGGGTAAGCCGAGACTCTGGAAGTGGCTTCTTGGGAAAGCCAGAGACTCTGGATTCTTTCTGGTAAAGTGAGAATTCTGGATGGCTCTGTAACGGCGGCTGGAGCAGCTTCTGGAAAGTCCATAGGCTGTGAGTGGGTTCTGGAAAGCCGGAGACTCTAGTGGCTTCTGGGAAAGCCCGGAGACTCTGGAGTGGCTTCTGGGAAAGCCGGAATTCTGGAGTGGCTTCTGGGAAATCCGGAGACTCTGATTGGCTCGTTGGAAAGCCGAATCCTCGGGTGGCTTACTTTGGAAAAGCCAGAAGACTCTTGAGTGGCCTGCTGTAAAAGCTGGAGACTCTGGAAGTGGCTTCTGGAAATCCGGAGACTCTTGAGTGGCTTCTGGGCAGCCAGAGACTCTGAGATGGCTTCTGGGAAAAGCCGAGACTCTGGAGTGGCTTCTGGTAAAGCCGGAGACCTGAGCGGCTTTTGGAAAGCCTTGAGCCAAGTGAGGCAGAACGTGGAACCCACCTTGAAGTTGCTGGAGTCAGCAGACTTTTGAAGCATGAAGCAACTTTGCCAAGTTTCTCGCCCAAACAAAGACTGCTGCCTGACTGCTGGGCAACCACTCTGGAAATATCAGCAGCACTGACTAGAATCCTTGCCTGAGCCCTGATCCTGGCAAGGTCCATGGCCGGATCTTACTGTCAACGGTCCCGACAATGGAACTTAAAGTCCTCTATGGTAAAGTCCGAAGGAGGGAGTCCGTGGACCAGTTGACCCTCTTGGAACACCGCCAGAGGTACTAGCCACACCCGGTACCAGAGTCTAAGGGCACCTGGTCTTTTCACCAGAGCCTCCTGCCACAAAGCGGGATGGTCTTGCTGCAGCGGGGTGTCCATCAGTATTTTCCACGGGTGCAACTAGTCCACGTTGCAGTCAGGGGAACGGGGGTAGCAGGCACAGTGCAAACCTGGGATGACAGCAGAGTGGGCTTAGAATGATGATCTGGACTCCACAGCAGGGCAGAGCCAGCATCTGGCACAGGACCCCAGGTGAGCAGGAACAGACAAGTTGCTGGAGGCTACTGGGAATTTCCACCAACACGGAGCTACCAGGACGTAGGGAAACACTTATGGGCTTTCTTTTCCTTCTCAGTCGCCTGAACGCTGTGGGACGAGTGTAGAAACCTTGGGAGTTTCCTTGTGAATGCTGGAAGATCTGGCGGGAGTGAAGGGAGGGACTGAGATTAAAGGTCGGGCTGTATCAGCCAGCACCAATTCGGAGGACCTTGCCCTTTAAGGCATTGGAATGGGGGGAGAGGGATAGGAAGGGAAAATGGGAGAAAGGAGGCCCCGCCTTCCCGCGTGGGCCTATGAGCGGAGCGGAGGCCAAGTCAGGGAAGCGTCGTTCGGCTGGACGGGGGACTGAGGAGCATCATGAGCCAGAATATGTGAGTCCGGCATAGGACGTGACAATGCACCACATTTAGCCCCAATCCATACCGAGGATCACGTTTACGCTGTGACACATTGGTTCTTTGCATTTCAGTAACGAGTCAAAATTTTAATTAATTTCATTGTATACAGTCCTCTTATCTTTTACATATGTTTGTTAGGTCCATTTCACCCGCAAAACTTTTTCTGCCACATGGTTTTGGTTTGTGCCTTTTTTTCAATACAAATGGGCAGATCCTGTAATTGGTAATATGATCTGTAATCAGTTTTATCAGTTTTTTTATTTCTTTGAACTTTGAGGTTATTTTAAAGTGTTTTGTCTGTGTTACACGTGCCACCCTTTTCAGATCAATAGTGTGGCAATGTGGCATCCAACCATATCAGCTAATGCATCCCTAGAATAGAAAGTTGGTCATAAACCCACCCATTGCCCATGTTTAAGGGATAAATTAATCAAGCATCCTAAAACACGTTGCTTTGGGCCTACAAATACCAAATTTTTCGCTTTCTGATATCACTTTAATGCTATATCTTTTGTAAAAAAATTAACCTCATAACATTTTTTACTAGTTTTTTCAAGACTTTCCCAGTGAGACCTTAATCTTGATACTATATTTTTAATAATTCCATACTTAAAATTTGCCAATCTGACTACAAAAAAAATAAGCTTTTTGTCATTTTCCATTAAAGTGTTGTTTTAATAAGTAGTAACTTTTTAACAAACTATGTTATAATATGTACAGCATAATTTCATCACCTTCCCATTAACACTACAGATGCAGATGGTGCATGTAATGGAAAGTAAAGTGAAAGTGTTTCCTGCAGCTCCTTCTATAGGTCTAAGATTCCTTCCGGCCTTCGCTTACCCGCTGGAGGGGGGCACATTCAAAATCTTCAAACGAGCTCTTCCTGTATATGAATATTATTGTGTACGGATTCTCAACAGAACCGGATTAATCCACTCTTAAAGTTACAATCGGCAATATAAGCTGTACATAAAATCTACGGTTTTAGTACAATTTACGAGGGACTATTCTCCGGTTCAGTAACGCTCCATAACAAATCCTAGTCATATTATAGTGGAGATACTCCTGTTTAATTGTACACATTGTGTTTCTTCTGATGACCCGGGTTAAAGAAGAGCTAGGCACTGTAAACGACGGTAAAGAAAAATCTTTTGTAATCTTTCACATAAAGCTTGCTGTATATTTAAGTGGTGTGGTCGGGGAAGAGGTTTAAAATCTTTCCTGGATATTCATTAAGTTGTTAGCTTGGCATTTTCTACTCACCCTGCCTCCCCTACATTAAACCAGTGGGAAAAGAAATGTGCTGAAATGTGAATTTGGTGGAGTAGTGGGCCTTTAAACATTGATCGCAGGTTAAAAAACCGTATATTTTCATTTACATTTTTATAAAATTCTGGGTTTCCTACCAAGGGCCCTTTGTAACCTTGGAGATAAATGTGCAGAAATATAAAATTAATGATGTGACACAGATGATGCAAGCCAAATATGGACAAAAAGCTTTAATATGTAAAGTATATAAGACCCATTGATTCAACCCTAAACTGATGGCAAGATTAATACGTTTTACCTATTTATTGCACAAAGTGCATATACTTGCGCAGGTACATCATACTTCTCTAAGTACAGTGGAGCTGTTTTTTAGACTACAAACCCCTTCTAAAGAAGCCCCCAGCATTCAAGCCCTGCAGGACTGCAACCCTTTGTATACCCCCCCGCAATTTAAATCCATAACACATCAAAAATAACTGAGCTCGTGATAAGGGGAGAACATATTTACTTCAAGGCACAGGCTCAAGCATCTCTCCCTCCTCGACGTGAGAATCCTTAGCTACATTCAACTGGCTGCCATTCCCGTCGCACCATGCAACGCTGGCAACGCAGCGCGCGGGGAGAGGAGGTGATCGACAGCTCACCCCCGCCCCTCTCCATAGGAAAATGCGCACAGCGATCATGGTCCTAACTTTTCGTGGGTACTGAGCGGTATTGCCGCCGGCGATACGTGCTGTGCACCCATTGCCCGTCTATGGGGACTTATCTCGGCCGTATATATACGTCGGCCGTATATACACGTCCCCCTTGCGGCATGTGAATGCAGCCTTAAAGTTAGTCAAAAGTGGAATATTATAATTTTATTCAACCATGTTATATAGTATTGTATCATGCCAATTGTCACCCACTGAGATTTAGTCGTTCATTTATTACGACGGTATCTGTGAGTGCATTTTCTTAATACCCATAAATGGTGTTCATTTAGCCGTAGTTGTTAAAATAAGATGGTTCCTGGCAACTACCTTTTACACAGAGGATATGGTCCGTGCAAGCGACAGGTTTTATCATTTGTTGCTAGAATACAATATTGCCTGATACATTAACCACCTTATTACAGGAGGGGATGTCCCATTCTAGACTCGTATTTCTCTGCTTTTTTCTCATTAAGAATATGAGATGCCTACTTCATGCTAAATTAATAAACAAAAATACAGGGATTGCCTGAAAAGGTAAT
The DNA here is from genome assembly GCA_019512145.1 of Engystomops pustulosus. Taxonomy (NCBI): domain Eukaryota; kingdom Metazoa; phylum Chordata; class Amphibia; order Anura; family Leptodactylidae; genus Engystomops; species Engystomops pustulosus. Next base: position 57,704,670 of record CM033641.1, on the reverse strand, counting down.
AAAATCGTAAATTGATTAATTTTCATATATATAAGTAAATTAAATTACTAAGTTAATAATTTCATAAATTAATAAGTTCTCTTATTTACTTAGATCAATTCCGATTTTATGTACCTTTCATGCATCCCACTGTATTTTTGTTATATATAATTTTAGCATGAGTAAGGGCATCTCATATTTCTTAAATGACCTTATACATAAGTTAGTGTTTTAAATGAAATGAACCATTTACCTAGTATCCACCACGGGACCTGATGAAGGGGGTAAGACCCATCCCCGAAACGCGTAGTCCTTTTAACAATACAATAAACGTAACCTTGACCATACACCTCGTGCGGACCTATCAGGCAATGCGTCTTATACAAACCCAGGTTTTTCTTTCTAAACTCTATATCTAGTGATTCCTATCCCGGCACAATCCTGTACCAGGCCTCCCGGGAAACGCGCATACCTATCCAACCAACAACCATTGAAAGATAGACCGGAACAAACCCACTCTCTGCTCTCACTCTAAGACCACACAACAAGGTGTCTCAGGTGAGCATATATCCTTGTTATCTCATCACACTCTAGTTTACCTATGCACTAGGGGCGCCGCCTTGTCTCTTTCTATTTCTCCTCTCAGGACAGGGGATCAGTCTGATCAGTCCAACCTCTGGGGCCCTCTTTTTTGTTCTTGCTCTATGGTATCAACCAATTTGGACCACACAAGAGACATTGATAGACAACATAGCACCCATTAGGGAGTGATAGTTCATAAGTTTGTATGTCCCTATTTTTATTAACATGTTAAATATTTTCTAACATAGGAATACGTTACTAGCGATTTTTAACCCCTTAAGGACAGGTAAAGCACTGGCCAGTATTGCAACTTTTTCAAAACTTGCAGTTGGCGAATACATCTACCTTAGTCTGAACAGCTGAATTTGTTAAGAAAATACACAAATCTATTGAAAAACAAAGAGTACCCAATTTGCAAATGTGGAAACGTGCAAAAAAGTGTGCGAACAACGTCATTATGCATAATTTTGCTACTTTTTGTTCTAAGATTTAGAAGAAAGATTTGATAAATCGGGCATCCATGGTTTAGTGTTCATTAGTGGTTCAGACTAGCACTTTTAGGGGTTTGACGATTTTTGCCTGGTGTGGGGTTTATTAATAGGGGATTCATTTCTTATGATATTAATGTAGTGGGTTGAATAATCCCATAATCTTAGGTGGTCTAACTGAGTTATTGGTTAAAAAGAGATTTTCTATAAATGAGTTATATCATACTGCTGTTTAATAGCATAGAGATAGTTCAGTGCAAGGCAGGAAAGGGGCAGATAATTTATTGCGTGACTAGCCTTAACCCGATCCCTCATGAAATAATATAGGGGTCTCAACCTCCGGTACCCCAGATGGGCAACTGTTTGGTACCAATGGTGGAACTGACTGTTACTGATGTGTACTATCCAAGATTTCTTGTAAATGGTAATAAAATAGGGGTGCGATCTGCAGTATTAGGAATCTTGTCTAACCTTTGTTTGAATACAGTGATGCTACATGCCAGAAATAATTTGTGGATGAGAGACACAACATTTTCATTTCTTTCAACACTTACAAAACCACATCCCAATTTCATTAAAAATTACAAACATCCACATCCTAATAATTTTGTAGATTAGAACTCTGTCAGTGTCATGCAAGTTAGTCAGTACAGCGTAACGGTTAGATCTTAAGAAACACTAGAAATTAAGAGTAACAATACTCAGTTTACCCATAAACTTATTTTCGCTAAATTACAGTCTGGAAGCTTTGTATATATTTAAGTAATTCATAGGTATAATGAGAAATGTTAGAATGGTTCTGCCCTGACTTAATTAATGCTCATTTATTCTGAAAGTGGGATGGCTGTTATTATTTTTTATGCACTTTGTTCTAGTTTATTGGTTGTTATTGTGTTATTTTGTACAGGTCTTGTGGAAAGAGGTTTACAAACAGCGGTGTATATTTAGCCATCAGCTTTACTCTCAACATCCTGAAGGATGACCAAAATCTATCACAAGAATCACACCCCCTATACCAGTAAAAAACCGTTTAATTGTGCTACTATATGATAAAATTGCAATGGCTGACTACTATTTTGTGTTTAATTTGTTAAAAATAAAAAAAATATGATAAAAATGTATATTTAAAAAAAAATTCTTAGAAACACACGCACAAGTAAAAAAATTCCATCTCTTTATAAAGTTTTTTGTCCTGAACGGCATGTACGGCACTCTACATGTGCTGTAAAGATTTGGCAATGTTATGGAATTCATATGTTTTATGTGTTTTTGTTGCCATGTGTCTGATAGGACTATTTTTCTCCTTGCGATTCTATAACCATGCTTGTAGTGTGGAGTGAGGCTGTCGGTATGCACTGGATAGTGATGTGCAGCTGTGACTATTGCATATGAAAGCGGCAGGTCTGGTCCTGAACAAGTGTGCATTCCAGTAAACCCTTGAGCCTGATTCCTCTACAGCAGTGCAACATCACTCAATTTAATCTATTCATCTCTCCCAGCCCCACGAAATCTAGAGATCATAGAAACTCGCATGTAGTTCTGTCAATTGCACAACTTTATGGGCAGTTCCCATACTGCCAGCTTCATTCCCATATTCCCACAGCTGAAAACTCTGTACACAACATGACATACTGAGCTTATTGCTTTTGAATTGGTGTGCCATTCAGTACTAAAACCCCCAAAGCTGTGTTACTTTTTAGACTGTACAATGAGTTTAGTGTCCAGCTCCGTGGCCCTCTCCATTCATGTGCCCCTTATTGCCCTCTTTCCGGGTCGTGGGTCACACGCGTGCTTCTCCGCGTCCGGCTCCCCTATCTGCCTTACCTATTCCGCGTTTCCTGCTCTCCAGCCGCTCAGCGCATGCATCCCAGCCCACCGGGTGCGTGGTACGCCCGCGCTCAAAATTTCAAAGGGCCAACGCCAACCCTGATGGTGCTGGCCATTCCTGAATTGATCAAGCCCGCCTCTCACAAGCATTCCAAGTCCGATCTTTGTGCCTAGTGCCTCTGAGAAACGCTATTTAATATATGCGATTTGCTGGTTTTTTCCGAATTCCCCGTGCCACGGTTCCGTTATTGACTCCATCCTGTGCTGCCTGTCCCACCTCCTGCCTGTGAATGACCTGGTGGTACCAGCCCGCAACAGTTCAAACCTTCTTTGCGGCGGCTCTGGAAAACAGGTACCACTTAGACTCGGTCCCAGGTGTCGCTTACGTCATCGTGTGCGTGTACAAGACCCCTACCACTGATCCTGACATTTATTTTCTTTAGCACCTGTCAATCAGTCCGCTGCCACTTGTCCTGTCACTCTACTGTTGGAGCAGCTCACAGGATCCTCCCAGCCTTTATCTATTATGGTCATACATTAATCATTGCAAATCATATATTCTTTATATGTAAAGGAGGCTGTCCACATGTCAGAGGCAGTGATGTCACCCCTGTTGACCACCCCTCCCCTCTGCTCCCCCTGCTCATGTCTGTGTGTAGTGTATAGTCAAGCATGGCTATGTGTGTGCTGCTGCTGACATGCGCATCCTCCTAATACACATGTGAGAGCACAGACAACAGCTAGCACAAGTCTGACATGTTCTTCCCTGTGCTGTAACATGGCTGCATGATCCGCTGTCTCTTCTCCTATACACACCACATGCGCAGTGGGCCGTGGCACCAGCCCAGGAAGCACATCATTATACAGCCTCACATCTTATACAGCAAATTCCTCACATCATAATATAGGCTGTCAGTCAAGCACGGTGGGTGTGGCTTGCCTCCCACTCATGATAGAGTGGACAGCTTAAATATCTTGCTTCAATTGGACATTTACAGGTCATTTTGCATACGCTTAAGACCTCCTTGCTTAGGTTTCCAGGCATGTAGAGGGACAATGAATGGATAGAGCAATGCTCTCTAATAAATGGAAATATATTTAGTTTTAGGGGGTTATGTTGCATGACGGGTTCTCCCTTTAAAGAGTCAGTACCTAGTGATAGCAGTGATATAGGTGTTCCAGTGGGGGGACTAAACATGAAACTTAGACTTTAGCAGTGCGGTCACCTAAACTGTAACTGGGAATATAATTACCAGCCTATCACCAAACCCAGCTGTAACTGTAACCATCAAGCCTTGCACTCACGCTAAGTTCCATATCGTGGACTAACAAAATTTTCCCCCTTTTGAAAAATATAATGCATTACTATCGATGTCTTCTCCTGTTTGCTTGCCACCTGGAGTGGTGTCCCATATTAGTGTCAAAGATCAAACTCACCTTCTTAATTTATTTGGTCCGCAAATACTGGAATTAAAAGAGATGCAAAAAGATGAACCTAGTAATACACTTCTTAGCTGTTAAACAAAATCTTTTGACAATCTTGTTTTCACTCTTTGAGGTTGCACTACTTACTTCTGCTTATAATATTTAGGTTCTTTGTTATAGTCTTTTAATGGTTTTAAGGAGATTCTCCGGAAAGCACATACTATGCTTCATAGGTTTGTTCGGATAAACTGTGTTGTAAGCTGGAAGGCATATTTAAAACTCAATAATAATTAAAATCTTAATCTTCAGACGGCAAGAAATCTTTGAAAAAATATTATAAGGCAAAAAAGCAATGTGTCGTCGGAAAAGTTACAATCTATGACACATTAACACTATAGAAAAGGGCTGCAGATTGTCTCTATGGTCACAGTGCGGTAAATTTAAAAGACTTCCTGTCTCCACCTGGTGCAAGTCTTTTCCTTACCAGACCACCACAGCTACCTGCTGAAACCTTCAATTTCCTCAGTGTGGCAGACTTCCCTAGCGATAATCAGTTTCCTCTGCCAGTCAAATCCCCCTCGGCATGGTTAAATTTTTACCAAGAAATATGTGTCAAGCCAAAAAGTGGAACACAGCTTCAGTGCACACACAATTGACTTTCATAGCGCAAAGGAGTTGGAAAGTTTGATACCATTGTCATGTCAAGATTTAAATTCATAAGAGATCATAATAAATGATGGCTTACAAACATGAGTGATCTACACCCAAAAGATTGCAATTAGAGGTGAGCGGATCCGACGTCCCCATTCAGGTCCGTGGTTGAGGTTTACCTCTGGCCATCATCGCCAATGGCTAGTTCATAGGGGCATTCATTTTCTCAGATTGCTGTTTTTGCTTCCCATCCGGCAATATTGCTGGGAAAGGCGCCGAATCTGACCCCGAACAGGCTTCATCAATCACTGCGTTATATCTATTTCTAAATTACACATCCCAAAAATCACCTTTTCTTACACTTATACCCAGGATATACAATGGGTTTAAAACCACTTTTCTCATTGTTGTCAAATATGTTAAATAGTTTTATTTGTATATATACTTATTCATAAGAAAACTACAATTCTCTTATTGATTTTTTTTAGGTCGTATTGAATTCCTGCCTAATACAATGGTGTGGTCATTTTCATTTATAAGGAAATTACAATAAATCTAGTGGTTGTTTCTTCTTTGAACATCAAAACTGATACCTCACTTTCATAACGCTATTACTGAGGCTAATCATTTTAACCCAGATAATTCACACCATTATTCAGTGACTTAATAGCCTACTTTTGGAGGCTGACATTTTTTAATAGCAGGAAATATTTCAAAGCATAATTTTTGCTTTAATATCCCCTTGACCAATACTCAAGAACACATTACAAGGCTTTAAATACTATATGCAACAAAACGGGACAATTCCCTATAAACGTTTATTCTAACCCTTAATCAAAAGTCCTTCAAAACATTACAACCGAGCATTTCAAATTTGTGTTGATTTTTTCCAATCATCTCCATCCCCGGCAAATATACTTCATGGACATCTAAGACAACTAACATTGAGATTTATATACGAAGTTTTCCTGGATGTATTTATGACTTATCCTCCTAGTCTATACCCGACAGTCCTTTTTTCCCTTGAGCATGTTTAACCCTCTCAGCATCCTCCTCTAACCCTATATTCACAAATTGCTCTCCACACAATAGCTTCACATCTAAACCTTATCCTGCATGCCCGCTTAATCAGCAGAACCTTCGGCAATCTACCTTTCTTAAAAGCAAAGATTTAAATCTTGGGTCAAAACCATTAGCCCTATGCAGAAGCATACTTTTTAGCTATCGAGTACTTATTGAGTACTCTCCATCTATATGGGAGTGTACATAGCTGGGGAATGCCAAGTTTGTAATGGCTCCTTTATGGTTGGATTTGGAGGGGTGTTTTATTCAATTCTAGTCCAAAATTTGGCATGGTTCAATCGCCCACCTAGATACCGCTGTCCATTTTTTGGGCCAATCTATTACTATATGTATATGTAGTTCTCAATTGATACAATGCAAATTTGTGCAAAATGTATTAGAAGTGTCCAATGCGTATGAAAAAGGGAACTTGACAGTATTTATATACCATAACCTCTGTTGAAATTCCGTGATAAAATTTTAAAACCCTCTGTATCGAAGCTTCGTGCAGCACCTTAAGATGTCGGAGCAGCAGTGACATACAGGAAGATTGACCAACATAGAGAAGTTGGGAGTATGTACTTATCAACAAAATGATACCACTCTTGCTTGTAATCTTTGCACTTACATATTTCGGTATCGATGAACCCTTGTAAGATTATACAAAGATTATCACTTTTTCAAAACACTAATTCCAGGATTAACAACAGCGTAATAATAGCGGATGTTTGCAGTTAAGGCAGATGTCTTGTAAAGTGTAGCATGCTTCACATTCTTTGAGTGTAGTACAGTTACATAACTTAAAATTATAGCTTACACATATTAATAAACATTGATTTAACAAAGACCAATATCCTATGATATTGATATCGGTAACGACAGGATGGAAACTGTAATTTTAAAATTCCAAGATTATAAAATTTAATTTTCTAGGCAAATAGTAATTTTTTTAAATGCAAGAATTTTGGGCCCAACAAATATATTTTGAGAAAAATGTTGGCCTTATCTGTTTTAATAGATGGTGGCTAATATGCCCATGTAATTGATTTTAGTAACAGCATTTGGTTTGATGAGAAGCCTATTTTGGAGCAGGTTCCCATTGGCACAGAAAATTGGTCGTTTAACCCTTTAAGCCGCTTTTTTGTGTTTTGGGGGTTTTTCATTTTTCACTCCCCACCTTCAAATATATTATTTATGATTCATGTCATGTACTGGGAAGCAGAAAAAAAAATTCCAAAGCAGTGAAATTTTTGCCCAGTTTTCCGTGTGGGCAAGGATTTTACCACTTTCATCTGTGCGTCACCCAAATGACTGTCCCTACTTTTTATTTATATGTTTTCATATATTTACAATAACTGTGGTGTTATGTACTTTTTTTAACTTTTTTAAGGACTTTTCAATCCTACCATTTTTGGGACTGTGAACAGGCTTTGATCACTTTTATAGAGTTTTTTATATTTTTTCAAATGGGCATAAAAAAGCATTTTCAACTTTTGTTGAACGCTAGTTTCCTGTTATGGGGTTAACCAACTGGCAAAATACATTTTATTATATTTTGATAGATTGGACCTTATGGAATGCGGTGAACCTTACATTTTATGATTTTCACTGTTAACTTATACCGTTTCTAGGGGAAAGGGGGGATTTGATATCTATGGGTTTTTTATTACCTTTTTTTAACTTTTTATATACCATTTTTCAGACACATTGGGCAGATTTATCCACCGTCTGAAAGTCAGATATTTCCAGTTGCCCATGGAAACCAATCACAGCTCATCTTTCATTTGCACCAGTGCTCATGATATTTCAAAGGGAAGCTTGAGTGTTGCCATGGCACTTGGAAATTTTTGACTTTTATACTGCTTGATAATCTGCCCTTATTTATTACATCAAAAATCGTGCAAAATTCACATTGTAATTGAATGAGTTCAAATCGACAGTTCGCGGGTATGGGCATGGTAACCATTGCCGCCCCGAGCACATCCTACTGCATGCTCAAGCAAATCGCCTTGGTATTTTAAATGCCTCGGCCATCTTTGTCGGTCATTTAGAGAATTAACATCCGCAATCGATTCAAGCACAACACAGGGATTGACAGGGCGTGTGCTGCATATACAAATGCCACCTTATATGGAGAGGGCTCAGTCGATAGAACGTACGATATGTCCCCAAACACGTCGGTACTATGTGATATCTCAGCTTCCATACATTAAAATGGGAAAAAAAATTGGACCCTGAAATGGAACACTTTTTGGTCTTCTTAAAGTGGTTGGTTTATTGAGATATTTCATTGTAATTTTTCCTGAAGCTGATCACAACCCTACTCTTCCATAGGTGGTCAGGTTGAGATAGGTGCCCCAGTAGGTTAATATCATGTGGGGAGTTTATATACCATCAGTGCTTCTAAGTCAGTTGGCGATCTTTTTTTGGTATTACGTGTCTCTGTAGGACTGATCTAACCCACATAGTAGTCCCGATTGTGACCATAGCCTGAGGGGTCCTTGTGCTATAATTAGTGAGAAAGGACCCTGGCTTGGGAACATAAGCAGCGCTGCACAAGACTGACTTCCAGCCTCAGCCAGCCCGACAAATGCATCCAGAGATTCATATAAGAACAGTTTGTCACTAATAAAGACAGGTGTTTTCTAAAAGTTATATTTACCCTGCATAGACTGATTCAGCTGCTTCTGAGAGGTTTATTTCTTTAAGTAAACTGATATTTTACTGGAAAAGACTCTTTTTATTCATGTCATGAAAATAGCGTGAAAATGTTTTGCATTGCAGCTTTCACACACTTGCTTGCTTCCACTTGAGCTACAGCAGCATACTTCATCCACTTTCATTGGGTAGCCATTCGTCTCATGTACCGATCCATAATAGTGGGGCGGCAGGTGGCCCCTAGCTGGTGTCACATAATAAGTATATTCAGCTTGCTTAATTGTGAGCCCTATCGGAGGATAGGGACTGATTTGGCAAGCTCTGTGCAGCGTCTGTGTATCTTTGTGCGCTTTATAAATAAAGAATTATTCTATATTATTATGGAATTACCATCATTATGTAACATGTGGGTGTTGCTTTTTTGTGAGTTTTGTCACTCCTGTTTTGAAACACACTTCTAAAACTTCTTGTTCTTTATTAACTATTTAGAATCGAGGCATTTTGGTTCCACGCAAGCACAAGAAGGACAAGTTTTCTTGTAATGACATTGTCACATCTGTGGTCATTGTCTTTCAGTAACTTGGACATGACTGTTGCACTTCCCTGTAAATTATGTTATTAGCCCTAACTGTGATTTATCCCATCCTAAGGGGACATTAGCCCTTTGTGTAGTTATCCTTCACTATGATGTCCCTATTTAATTTGTAGGATTATTTCATTGCCATCATTGGATTATACTTGAAGGGGTATTCCATTTCACTCATATCAATGTTTAATTGGTTTGTATAATAAAAAGTTTTAACATTGCCTAATATACTGTATCAATTCTCACGTTGGCTCTTCTGATCTCTTGCTTGCTGTCATTAAATAGGAAGCTTCATCATTTACTTCCGGTGGATAGAAACCCAGCTCATGGTCATGTTGGATGTCACACAGGTGCACGGCTCCTTTATGTCACACAACTCTGATCCTCTCCTGATACTAACGAGCCGTGCAACCTGTGTGACATCACCTGACGCATACCTCATTTCCTATCCACTGGAAGTAAAACAATGAGCTTGCATAGAATAACGCAAGTAGAATCTAGATTGATACAGAAAATATATTGAAATTAGTCCTACGTTTTAATAATACAAACAACATTAACTTTGCTGAACGACCCCTTGACAACCCTTTAGCCGGTACTATGACATCACTAGGTTCAATACTTTGACATCACCGTGTTTTATCCTCTCTTCGGTGATATGTTGCCTGGTGTGTGATGTCACTGTGCATAGTGATGTACACAGCCATTCTCCATTCATTTCCCAGTTAGCATCCTTTGGTTTATGCACTCTGGCTGATTCATACTGCCAACCCTTGGGCACCCAACCATCACCAAGCTGCAGCCTTAAATTGCCTTTTCCCTTTCTGGCAGAATGATAATGTTACAGCTGTCAGGACATTGCCTGCACCAAAGAACTTGTTAATATTTACACTTTTGTAAGATACGTTCAGAATCTCTCACTTGTCCCTAATATACTTTCAACCTCAGATATGTATAACCTCGCGCCAAGTCGCATTTTATCACACCACATGCACTTCTCTTGGATTGTAAAGTGCTTTTGTTGATAGACACGCTTTTTCTTTGAACTCTAACAAAACTGATTATAAGATTTGTGCTTGGAATTTTATATACGTCAAACCTCAGTATTTGTTGAAACAATTCCACAGCAAATGGCAAAATATTCCACAACCAACATATCATTCAAAAGTCTCCTCATGGGCGTAACAGGTGAACTGGCCCCATAGCAACTTCTGATGGGCCCCCCCTACCAAAATATACATATCTGTTGCCTCCATGTTTAACAAATCACACCATTTATATACTTATATACACACGTAGGGCTCATTTACTTAACCCGTCCAAATGCATGCACGTTCCTGAGGTGGTTCCCCCGACAGATGCACAGCTGCCGCAATTCACTGAGATTGTGTGCCTGATACTTGTGTTGCTTTCCTCCTCCTTCCCCGCTCAAGTCCCGCAGGAGTCACCTTCTTCTTTCCGTGCATGTAAAATGCATCCCTGAACACAATTATTAAATGTTAAATCCCGCACTCATCCAAATCAGTCGGGAATTCCGATGGCATGTCCGCTCTCCCCGATTTGTGTTGCATGACAAATCAATATCCGATTTGCGTGCACCAAAAACCCCTGCTAATGCGGCGCAACTATATGTTACTACATATTATACCTTGGGATTACATTTAAAATGTGTCGCAAGACACGCACAGTACATGCACCAGGAAAGAGGTGGAACTCCAACGACCTCCGGCGGAGAACAACGCATGCGGAACTCGTGCACACGATCCATCTCCTCTGACTTTCCGGTCGGTATCGCACAGGAACGGTTAAGTAAATGTGCCCAGATTGCAGTGTTGCAGCATAATTGCAGGCCAGATTTATTAAGCTTGTCTGAAAGTCAGAATATTTCTAGTTGCCCATGGCACCAATCACAGCTCCCCTATAAAAATAATATGCATGAGCATTGTAAATGAAAGCTAGCTTGATTGGTTGCCATGGGCAACTAGAATATTCTGACTTTCAGACGTTTGATAATCTGCCCAATATTATAACGTGCACATCCTTCAGTCTTTCATCCCCTGTAGTTTACACTCCTTCCTTCCTGCTATCCCTGCCCCGTATTTACAACCTTCCCTTGGTTTGGTAGGGTACATGTCTTGAATTTATTTTACATTAGGTGCATAGGGTTAAATGTATCATTGGGGAACTTATTAAGTAGTTTTGCCAGTACTCGCTTCTGGTATTTTGCATAAATTTTTTTAGTGTTACATATGGGGCTCGTGGTTACAACTACAGCCTTGTAGCTCTGGGGTCCTGGGTTCAGGTGAACACCTGCAAAGAGTTTGTATTTCTCTCTGTGTTTGCGTGGGTTTCCTCAAGTTTCCTCCAACGCTCCAAAACTACTGGTAGTTGATTAGATTGTAAGCCACATCATGGGACAGGGACCGATTTACAAGCTCTAAAAATTTTTTTTTTTTGTAACATACCTAAACCTAAACTGGTTTCCCATAACACGTTTTGTTCCAAGAAACTGCAACTTCCAGTTTCTGGGGACCACTGGACATGCTTGTGGACAACTGGAATAAGACTATTTTTCGACAATGGTTCAGACTACACAATGAGGGCCAGCGGCACAGGCCTGCATCCAAACCAGCTAAAGCATTGTCTGCCCCCCTGTTGACTTTGTCCTTGTCTATCATCAAGCCGTGACTATGGATCCCCACTGCTCACCTGCAACCTACACAGGAGAAATACCGGGACAGAAAAAATCTATTCTATACCCGCCCAGCTCTGATAAATGCACAGTGTATCATTTTGGAGAGAAGAGTTGGTAGAAGGCGAGAAGACCAACAGGCCCAAAGACCCCTAGCAATGCAATGTCTTATTCCATCTTGTAGTAAACCAACAGTAAATCTGGACTTTCCCACTACAAAAGTACAACCAAAACATGTTTATGTTTGGGAACCCCACATCCAGATGAATATCTATGAGAGTTTTTAACAGGAATACATGTGATTTCATCAGAGGAGTAGAATTTTTGCCGCCTTTCCTCTTCTTTTGTGTTTTCAAGAGAAAATAATCTACGTATGTCTTTGGCCTTGTGAATCTGGCCCATTTGTTCTTGTTACATGTGGGATTAGTCCAACATTACCACCACTCCAATGTATCTAGTGCCCCTTACATAGTGTTAGATCCTTTCAGCTCTGTAAAACTCCATTACTTGGTCCTGAATCATTTGGTTATAAATAAGAGACGCTGTGCATCTGGCAGATAGTTTTTTATTGCCGCTAATGGATTCTTATTGGAAGAATGTTGTGACCTTAAGGGGATCTGTCAACTACTGACACCTATAAACTAAATGTTTGTTGATGTGTCCTGCATAATAAGCATTGTCATTATATTTGCCTACAATAATAAGTTGTATTGCTTCAAGGTCTGCTGTTTTTTGAAGTGGATGTGACAGGGAAGGGCACAGGTCGGGGAATGAACCAGCCTGCTGTCTGTGCCAGGATACTTTCCGGACCTGGCATAGATTTCATACTTGTACAGGAAGGTTGGCCACTTTACCTCATGTTTTTTTTGTAATGTGTGTGGAAGTTCAGGGGACAGGATATTAGGTAATTAATCAATAGACATCTATTAAAAGTTCTTGATATGTAAAGTAAATCCTTCTGTATTTTACATAATAAAATGGCTGTAGATGGAGGGTCCTAAGATCTCTATCTGTCCATGAACAATCACTCTGCCAGGATCTTAATCTTATATTCATAAATACTACCATAAGGTCCTGGCAGGGTGATTGATCAAACAACCCTCCATCTGTGGCCATTTTATGGACAGGAATGTCTGGCTGATGAGGTAAAAGACAGGAGGCTTCACTTTATATATCAAGAAAGCATGGGGTAAAGTAGCCAACCTCTTTAAGACTGGTACATTGGTATAATACCTTCCCCACCATGAGTCCAGCTCTGATTGGAATCCTCCAATATCCTGTAAATCTGTATGATCACAAATGTATTTTATCTGTGTTTTTATTTAATTTTTGAACCGGCCTGTATTATGTTAAGTTCACATCACAACTGGTATTGTGTCTTTGGGAGGCTAATGCTTCTGTTTCCTAAGCTATGCACATTTCTAAGACTTCACATCTCACAGCTGCTCAAATAATCTTTACTAACAGCTGATGTGGCTATGCTTGCTTCTAATATTAGTCTATATGTTTACTGGCTACCACAGAGCTCATAAAACATGGCACCTTTTTGAAGTCCCAAGTGGATTCCAGACACTCAAGTATGTGAGTGCACTCCGCTATACAATCGTAGATTTTGTCTTAAACAACCGCAGTAAAAGACAGAAAGAAATCTGAATAGTTGCATGCTGCCTCATGAAATAGCCATTTTATTGCCTGCACAGTTCAGGGGAAGAAGGTCAGATGAGACGATAATTGTACTGTGGAGAATGAGGCAGATTTACACTAAGGATGAGTTCTTCTTTCTCAGCTGGAAGGAATGTTTGGCAAGTAACAACATGGCAGTCATTCCCTCAGGTGGCCTGTTCCCCTCTCGCTGCTGTTGACAGAGCAAAGCTGTTATCATTCTTTTGTGGTGTACAACATCAGGAAATCTTCCATTACTTTGAACTTCTTCACGAGGAGACATACAGATGGCTGCAGTAAGGTAGTACAGGTTACAGATGGGAAATAATTAGACTGATATGAAGACTTGTCATTTAGTTCCTCCAACCGTGTTTTACCTATCTATGGTAAATTCTATAATATTCCTGAAAAGTACAATGTAATATTGTGGGAAACATCCAGACTGAATAAAACAAACATCAGTAGACCACTCCTTCTCGTACCCCAATGAGAACAGGGGGAGAGGCAAACAATGGGATGTATATGTTTCACATTTTGGGATCATGATACAGCACTAAAATAATGGGGCAGCTTTACTAACCCAGTCCAGTCGCGATCCAGCGGCGGGTTCTCCGACGCTGATTCGAGTCCGGCCAGGATTCACTATTGCGCCAATATCCAGTAGGAGGTCCACTGGAGTTCACCGGAGTCCACCTTCTATTTCTTGGTGCAGGTAAGCGCGTGTCAAGTGACTTTTTTTTTTTAAATACCACAATTTTTCTGAATCCATCGGGTTTTCCGACGGCTACGCCCCCGATTTCCGTCGCATGCATGCCAGGGCCGAATCTTAAAAAAAATGGAAAGAAACTATTGTGTAGTAATTTGTGTAGACATTTCAAAACCGTATATATGTAAATTGCTGTTGAAATATAAAATTTTACGATCAGCAATTTGTTTTCTTTTACATTTTGTCTAAATAAACAAACTTGAACATCTCTTGAAAGGCTGAGAATTACAACCTCACTTTCATGTTTTACAAAAAAATGTCAGAAAGATATACAGTATATACCTTAGTTCCTTTGCTGGAAGCTATTCACCGCCCAGACTGTAATATGTCACATTTTAGTATTTAGACAAGTGAGGGTCAAAACATGCAATAAATAATCAACTGTTATCAGCAAGTGCTTCAGATGGCATCAGTACGTAGTTTTTAACTTGTATAAAACAATATTTTTTATACTTATGCAAGTAAATAAAATAACCCCATGGGAGGACCCTAATACGCCTGACCATAATAGCCTCCTCCCAATGACATAAGTTGGGCTGAGGGGTGAGGGGGCTGTATAGTGCACAAGTTTTTTGTCAGACTTTGAACCTTTATTTTAGGTACAAACTGTTTCCACTGGTATTTAAGAAGTGAATGCGCAACATTTGTGCAACCGTTTTGTGGCGTGGCGGAACTATGCTTCATGTAACACAAATTTCTGCATTGAAGGGGGCGTTCCTGTGCTCAGTCTGACCGTGAGCCAGATTTTACATGCAAAGTCTGACAAAAATGTGTTGCATACCCTATATTAAAAGTGCACCAAAAAAACTTGGTGCACTCTGTCGGAGCAATGCAGGTTCCAGATTCCTGAATCCTGAATCTGGTGCACCCTGCACTATACACAGGCTAACTGCACATAGCACAGACTGCACTGTTCTTAGTAAATGTGCCCCAATAAATATATGGTGGGTGTGGTGTCTGCATATAATGAATCCATGCCGCCAAGTGAGTTTACTGCAAAGGGGCCCACTGAGGCTCTGTCGCTCAAGATCCTCCTGAAACATGGAACCGGCCAACGGGGCAGAGCTGTACAAGATCTGATTAGACCCAGCATCTCTGCCTAAACATTGCAGACCCACTGAACCAGATCTGGAGACCATGTGATCTGTTCTATATAGCTACCTCAGAGCTATACAGTGAAGAAAGGAGAATGCAGACTCATCAATAAACCGCTCTTGCCTTCTCCCAAGGATCTCTGACTGTCTCTGACAACTGAAGACCCAGTTCTGTTTGTGTAATCAGCGCTGGAGAAACTGCAGCGACATCCAAAGAAATTGCTGCATCACCCGCCATCAAAAGACAGTGGGGCTCATTTACTAAGGGTCCGAACGCCGCCCGGGTTACGTACAAGATAGGGACTGTCGGTTTGTACTTAAGTCGATTTTGTATGTAAGTCGGATCTAAGATCGCGGTCCCGTTATAACAGTGGCTTGTAAAGCGATTCTGTGTGCATAAAGAACAAGCCACTGGTATAACGCGACCGCGATCTTAGTGATGCAAGCGGAGGGGGTGGTAACTAAGGATGCTGTCGCGCGATACCGGCGGCTTGTAAAGCGCTTCTGTGCGTATAAAGAACAAGCGGCTGGTCCTTAGTTACCACCCCCTCCGCTTGTATCACTAAGATCGTGGTGCCCTTAGCGCTTCCATACACATTAAGAACAAACTGCTGGAATAACGTGACCGCGATCTTAGTGATACAAGCGGAGGGGGAGGTAACTAAGGACGCAGTCGCACGATACCAGCAGCTTGTTCTTTATGCGCACGGAAGCGCTTTACAAGCCGCTGGTATCGCGCGACAGCGTCCTTAGTTACCTCCCCCTCTGCTTTCATCACTAAGGAGGCGGCGGCACACACATACTGCGATCCGAGGAACGGGTTAACCCTAGATGCAAACGGGGTCCTCGGCCGCGCAAGCTATAAGGCTCATACAGTGGCGTAACAACCGCCGTAGCAGCCGTAGCGCTTGCTACGGGGCCCGGGCGCAGGGGGGCCCGTGATGGACGGGAAAAGTATACCTTTATTAAGTTGCTTCCTGCCTCTGGCAAAACGGTGCCTCCGGGCCCATCCCATTACCGCCCCTGACTGCAGGCCTCATATGAGGTAGGCGGAGAGATAGTGGGATGGGCCCGGGGTCACATCATTAGCAAAGTATAATTCCCTGCTCATCCCTGTACCTCCCCTGATTGCTGCTTCAGAAGATCGGCCGGCCAGCCCCGCCCACTTCACTTCCCGCGCGCGCCTCACGTGCTGCCTAGTCCGGTCCAGCCCGCGCGCCTCGCCCGCTGCTTAGTCTGACCCGGCCCGCGCTTCACCCGCTGCCCTGTCTGGCCCGGCCCGCGCCTCACCCGCTGCCCTGTCTGGCCCGGCCCGCGCCTCACCCGCTGCCCTGTCTGGTCCGGCCCGCGCCTTGCCCGCTGCCTAGCCCGGCCCGCGTCTCACCCGCTGCCCTGTCTGGCCCGGCCCGCGCCTCACCCGCTGACTAGTCCTGCCCGCGCGCCTCGCCCGCTGACTAGTTCGACCCGGCCCGTGCGCCTCGCAGTCCGGTCCGGCCTGCGAATGCATCACCTTGCTGCCTGCTCCGGCCCATGCGTCTGACAGACCTGTCCATCCTTCCCGACCGAGTGACATCTGAGCTGAATATGGGTGAGTAAACACATGTAATTGCATGCATATGTGTTTGTGTGGGTATATGCTGTACACCTGTGTATGTTGTGTAAATACTGGATGTGTGTGTATATATGTGTGTATGTTGTGTGTGTATATACTGGATGTGTGTGTGTATATATGTGTGTGTATATACTGGATGTGTGTGTGTACATATGTGTGTATGTTGTATGTGTATATACTGGATGTGTGTGTGTGTGTGTGTATATATGTGTGTATGTTGTGTGTGTATATACTGGATGTGTGTGTATGTCCAACGGATTCGGAAAAACCACAGAATTTAAAAAAGAATTTGTGTCGCAAAATTAGGTGAACTCCGGCGGACCTCGGGCGCACGGACCTTAGTGAATCCCGACAGACCCGAATCAGCGTCGGATAACGCGCCACAGGATCGCGACTGGACCGGGTAAGTAAATATGCCCCAGTAAGCAATCAGGCGAGAGTTAAAATAATTTTTTGATCTTAGTATTCTATACTGATCCTGCATTGTAATAAAGGGAGTTTGCCAGAAGATTAGACAATACAGGGCTGCAATTCTGCAAAGTGTTGTATTTCTATTATGTGTGCTTTTTTGTATTTTTGGATCATCATTAAATGGATTCAATAACTATTATTACATTTAAGCTGGGGCCTATGGATTTTTCTCTTTTTGTTTTTTTTTCACTTGGGACCAGACCAAGTTTTTTCCCCATGAGCACAGCCACTTTTTCGAGCAGAGAACCCAACCCATGGGTAAGCTTTTTGTATTTTTGTGTTATTCGATATAAAGTGTCTGTGTATCATATTTATATCATTTCTAGAGCCAGAGAAGGCTCTTTGTATCAACTCTCTAAGTGGCAGAGAAAAAATAAGGGCAATATTACCTATTAGACTGTATGGTAACTTCTTATCCTGATGGAGCAGCTCTTAGTCACCTAATCTCTTGTGACATAAGTTGGTAGGTAGGGTGTCAGTGTTCTATGATATCAAGGTTTTTTTTTAGATTACATTTTGTCCATTTATTCATTATGAACTAGAAATATGATGGTCTAGGTAGAAAGTGATGACTGTTTTGTAGTCGAGTTCTCCATATGCAGACTTTCAGTACATTTTCTATTACATTAGAGGCAAGATGGGATTGGTAATTGTACCTTGATAGGAGAATGTTAGGGGTAATATTCTTGTTGGTTAGAGGGCTTAGTGAACAAAAAGTGGTTATCTAAGAGCAGGGGTTTAAGGAGGTTTTAGATGGTGGGGTCAAGATTACCTGATGACCGGAAGGAGGGGCCTGCATTCGAAATGAGGGGTCAAAATATCAAAATCCATTTTCTTGTTGCCCGTTCACTTCCTAATTTTTTGGTACCTGCTTCAACACAGCCATGAAATGACTGATCTCCAAAGAATGCATCACCAATAGATTGTTTAATTCCAATGTATTGCTATTAGTATGGCATATCTTATTACCAAAGATACCGTTCACAAATAAATAACAGCTGTTTCCTCACATTCTTTATGGTATAGGACTCCTGATGGAATATATTTACAATTGACAGATTGATGTTTTGTGGTCATATCTGTACATCAGCAGTTTGCTTACTTGATTTTCAGAGTCCTTGACCCATGTACCTGCATGTGGGCATGCCCATAACTCATGTAGAACATATTATAAATGTGTATATACTTGTGTCAGACCACTGAGCATGTCAGTTTGCTCAGTTATCTCTGTAAAAATCCAACTGCTCTATAACCTGTAGTAAAACACCGACAACAGATACTGTCAATAGCTTTTTTTATCGTATATGCCTCCAACAGGCCTAGGCTTTCTACAACTCTTCAGGACTTACTTTTTGTAAGTTTCTTATGATCCAGGGAATTATTCTGACCGTCATATTAGGGTTCGGGAAGGAATTTTTCCCTGCTTTGGGCCAAATGGCATCCACCTTGTAGGGTTTTTGCCTTCTTTTGGATCAACACTGTATAATTTAATAAGTTGGATTTGATGGACTGATATCTTCTTCTAACCTTATTTACTATAAAAATGCTCATTGCTCAATGGGGTAAGTATTCGTAGCTCCAAATGTGAACTAACTTTAGCAATAAAAACTCCCTTTCTCAAGCTAGGATTGCCTTAGTGCTGTGGACCTGGCCCCCTACTTTAAAGTTAAAATTGACTGTGTTCTATAGAAAATAATTTAAAAAATCACTAGCTCCATGGAATCCTTCCCCTCGGTTCCTTGCCTTGTTTACATTCTTCCATTGAGCCAGTCACAGAAGTAGAAGTGTCTAAGCACCTTTCCTCAGCTCACCCCATAGCTCACTGTACTGGTTACCCATCTCCTGAAATAATCACCCTCATTCACAAAGCTCTGCATAATGCTGCGCCTCTCTACCTCTCCTCTTTTGCACTACAATCTGCCAGCAATCTAGGATTAGTATCTAGGATTAGTA
>CM033641.1:57666804-57684991 GCA_019512145.1 Engystomops pustulosus | reverse complement strand
ACTAAGAATCATAGTCCAGGAACCCCACAAGGCATGATCCGCATGTTTGTGGAGAAGTTTCCATATCTTGACACCACAATTAGATTGAATGCAGCAAAAGAAGCTTCACTCATGGAGGCCGCCCTGGTAATAGAACAGGTCAGACAGGATCTACTCAAAGATAGAAGATCTATAAAGATCAGGAAACAGATAGCAATTCACCCCAAACTGCAACAAA
Organism: Engystomops pustulosus; assembly: GCA_019512145.1. NCBI lineage: Eukaryota > Metazoa > Chordata > Amphibia > Anura > Leptodactylidae > Engystomops > Engystomops pustulosus. The sequence goes on along the minus strand of CM033641.1, from coordinate 57,684,774 downwards.
GCCAAGTGCAAAAGAGAGCATCTCCCAGCCAAATACCGAGGAAGTGGGGGAGTGTTAGGTGTTTTCACTGTGTACAGTATGGACATATAAAGAGGTTCTGTCCACAAAGGGTTAACCTGTATGAACGGGGGATGGTCTCACAAAATGAGGGGCACAAATGTGTGGCTTCACATGGAGCAGGACCACACAACTGTACAACAGACAGCCCTAGTGGGAATCTGCTGCAATACTTGGCCAAAATTAGGAAAAATCATGGATTCCCCATATAATAGCCAGGATGTGTATTGTAAACCTCATTAGCTCTCATTGCTTGGTGATGAGATTCTATCACCTAGAGCAGAGGTCCCCAACCACCGGTCCGCGGACCAGGACCGGGCCGTTGGAGTTAATAAGCCGGTCCGCTGCGCCGCGCCTGGTCAGAGCTCGCTCTGTGTGGATTTATAATGTTTTCTGCCATAGCCGTGACAGCTCGCAGCTCCCGGCAGAGAACATTATGCAGGACGGGGTGGGGCAGGTGGGTGCAGGAAAACAAGCCCAGTGCTCCCACTCATTCTGAACCTATGGTAAGTTGAATCACATTCTCATTATAAATGTCATAATTATATGATAAGTATGCACTAAGCTCCACCCCTCCATAACCCCACCCATATGACCAAAGCCCCGTCCCCACCGGGCCATGGAAAACTTGTCTAGCTTAAAGCCGGTCCCTGGTGCAAAAAAGGTTGGGGACCTCTGACCTAGAGGGGGGAGGGAGCAGGTTTACTGTCCCTGAACCTGTGTAAATAGTCTGTTTGTAACCAGTGTTAATGAGGTCCAGTCCTTTTGTTTTCAACAGCTCAGAGGAGCAATGTCTCAAGGACTTCTTCCAAGCCACACCTTATCTTTTCAACCAGTACGAGTACCTTACTATTAGTACACAGCACCGGTATGGGTGTATGGATGACACCGATCGTGGGTGATAACTGCTACCAGCAAAGCTGCCGGAGGTAATTTACATTGTGGCAACGCATTGGGTGCCATCATCTTGAATTTGGTTCCATGACATTAGTAGGGATAGGGATAGGGCTATGACAGCTTACACGACTCTAGGGCCTGTCATTCAGCCTTATCTGTAAGCAGCTTCCTGAGGAGGAAGATGCAGATCAGTAGCAAAACTGCCGTACAGGATTTACCTGAACATCACAAATAGGAAACCCGGAACATTTTAAATTTCTCACAGTCACTGGAGAAATGATCTGGGAGAAACATTTTTATCTTATGTTCACGAGGAGGAGGTTGGGCTGGAAGAGGTGCTGTAGCAGCTTCAGCTTGAAGTTGAAACAGAGCATGGACCTTAATTGTCTTTCTCAGAAACCAGGTTATTTAGACCCTCCATTCCTCACAAGATCTGGAATGGAGGCCACATTTATAGAACCAGAACCACATGTTATAGAACCAGAAAGGCTGGGGTGACGCATAATCAAAACTGTAAGAACTGGAAGAAGAAATGTTTATTGGTGCATCCTCAGACATCACCTGATACCGGCACAGAATTTACAATATCTTAAAGTAAATCAAGTAAACATAATTTTTATCTTTGCCTGAATAGTAATGTATGATGATGACCACTTTAAGGTTCCTCTTGTACTTTGTATTTTTTAAAAAAAAAGACAATCACAGGTAACGATAGAATGCACAAAATCCCATTGATGTCCCTTCCTAGCCTTTAATAAAACGGCTTAAGGACTTCATCCCATCTTACGTGATCTGTGCAGCCACGCCATATGCATGAGCCATTGGCCTTTCAACACATTCAATCTGAAATGAAGTTTGTGACCCACTGTGCTGCCCTGACAGCAGAATAAAGCAATAAGCCCATCTTTTAAGTAGACTTATGCAGTGAGAGATCATGTATGAATTGGACTTTCTGAAATCTGACTGTCATCTCATTCATCCTTTCATCCATATTCCCAGTAATTGCTCCATATTTCATCACTTCTAAACTTCCTAGTAATTTCTTTCTTTTTCCCACTGTCTCTGCTATTTTTTGGACAAGTTCTCCTCTCATTTTTCTTTCACCAGACACTAACATTCATTAATATGAGTCTCACATTTACAGAGACTCATCTGGGAAGAATCTGAACATGGAACCAGGGAGTTTTATTAACACCCAGAAAAATATAGAATTTTATTACACATTTACAATCCTGTAATAAAAATTATATATTTTTTTCTAAACTAAAATACAAGTACTCTGACTGTGAAATACCGTATATACTCGAGTATAAGCTGACCCGAGTATAAGACGAGACCCCTAATTTTACCACCAAAACTGGGAAAACCTATTGACTCGAGTATAAGCCGAGGGTGGGAAATGGATTGGTCACAGACCCCCCCACCAAGATTTGGCAGCAGCCCCGATAGTATACAGCATGCCCCCAGTAGTATCAGCCATCCAGCCTGCCCCAGTCGTATACAGCAACCCCAGCCTCGGCCCCCGGAGTATACAGCCTGCCCCAGTAGAACACAGTCTGCCCCCAATAGTTATCTCAGCACTACCCAGCCTGCCCCCAGTAGTATACAGCGCTGCCCAGCCTGCCCCCAGTAGTATACAGCGCTGCCCAGCCTGCCCCCAGTAGTATACAGCGCTGCCCAGCCTGCCCCCAGTAGTATACAGCGCTGCCCAGCCTGCCCCCAGAAGTATGCAGCGCTGCCCAGCCTTAAAAAAATAAACTTATATACTCACCCTCTGGTGGCCCCGATCTGCAGCGCTGCTCCCACGCGGGTCCTCTTCTGGCTTCCTAGTATGACGTCAGCAGCGGCGCCGGGGAGAGAGCAATGTCGGCGCCCAGCGTGATGTACAGGGGACAGAAGACGGGCGCGGAAACCAGAAGAGGACCCGCGAGGACATCGGGGGAGCAGCGCTGCAGATCGGGGCCACCGGAGGGTGAGTATATAAGTTTATTATTTTTTAAGTATTTTTTAAGTGTGGTATTTTAACTTGTGACTCGTGTATAAGCCGAGGGGACGTTTTTCAGCACATTTTTTGTGCTGAAAAACTCAGCTTATACACGAGTATATACAGTAATTAATATATAGAAATAAAATCAGCTCTAAAATTCTTACCATTTGGGGTACGGGTATTGGAGTGAAAGTGATAAAAACCAAGCCCAGTAGAAAATGGCACAAATGTATTTTTTCACTAATTTTGCTGAATTTGTATTTTCCCACTTTCTAGTACATGAATTGAAAATTAAATACCATCACTATGAAATGCAATTTCTTACACAGAAAATAAGTCCTCACACAGCTATTTACATGGAAAAATAAGTTATAAGTTATGGATTTTTGAAGGTGGGGAGGGAAAAATGGATATGCAAAAACTATAAAGGGTCTTGACGTTAAGGGGTTAATAACAATATATATATAGTGAAAACTTAATAATAGATAGTATCCCACAATAACAATAAGTAGTATTTGAATAATTAGTGCCCCAGATCTACTAGTAATAATGTTTTGTAATTTTAATTATAAATAGTGAGTCCCTCACCCACCGTAGCAGTGCCCCCTCCCCCACACACTATTAAAGTTTCATATAGACAGATCACTGCTACTGCCCAATTATTTATACTATATAAGATGTTAACCAGCTGCTCCCGTCACTGGCCATCTCCTTGCTGTTCCTCTCTCCTGTGGTCCCCATGTTAAGCCGGCAGACGCACCCACACGCCATAGCGCATCACTCCTCAAATCCACACTGATCGTGCAATGATGTCAATTGCGTGACCTTTGTAGTGGATAGTAACATAAACACAGAGAAACAGGTACTATCAACTGTACGATGCGGGTACTATTGATTACTTAAGGACAGTTGTAGGAAGTCCAGGGAGGGGGAAGAGAGGAAGGGGAGACCGGCCCCAGACCTGCCCCAAACAGCCTGGCCCCAACCAGCCCACCAGGAGAATTCTCGGTTGGTGCAATGGCCCGTCCGCCCCTGCAGGTAGGTGCCCTCTGTCTAGGAAAGTATTTGATTATTAAAAATGTAATGGCAAGACAAGGATTGTGGCTTTTAACCAATTCATTTTATTAAGCTTCTTCTCGTCATGAGCTTTTATGGCCATCAAATATTTCTTGGAACAAAGAGGTCTTACTATCCTGAGAGCCACTTGGGTAATCACTGAAAGAATTCCTTCTCGTAAGAAAGAAGCATCTCTTGTACTGAAGATCTTCAAGAATCAATCCCTAAGACATTAACTGAATTCAAAAGCAACTTGGCAATTTTCCAGTGACTACAATGGCTCATTGTTTGCATGGACACATTTGCTGTGCTGGTAGAGATGAAAAAATGTTCTTCCTGGAAATTCTATTCCAGTGAAAATAACAATAAGTTGTTTTGTTTAACCTTTACTTTGTTAATTAAATACAATAATCTAATTTTAATAAAATACCACTCTAGTGTGTACCTTTCCCTTTTCTACATGTAATTATTACTGTGCTTGGAATTTTTCTACCTGGAAGGACTTTGCTTCTTGTAGGTGATGTAAGCAGAGTCAGTTGTTTAATGCTGGGTGAAGTACCAAGAAATTGATGTCTGTATGAATTCTCAGCAGTGATCAAAGTCTGATGTGTACTAAGATGTCATCATCTGGGGAATGTAATGAGAGAAGATTGCATCAGATTGTTTCCTAGCAGAAGATAAAACTTTCTTCTTCTAAAACAAACAGATTTTTCTTGTCAACATAATATTTTGAATTGCAGATAAAACAAAAATGCTATAAATCATTAACCATTTCACAACCACTCAACGTCGGCTGGTGGTGAAGTGGTATGTAGAGAGGACTCACTCCATACTCTCCATACATGCCGGGTCAAAGCTGTATTATACAACTGACACATGCAGTTTACTGCACGGATTGATGCAGTTAACCTGTTAGGTGCCATGTCCAAACCTAATCAACGGCATATGTGGGAGCAGCCATCTTGGCTGACGATTGCTGCTGCTTCAAAATTAACAAAAGCTTATACACGAGTATATACGGTAATAAATATCCTGTTTCCCTGAAAATAAGACAGTGTGGCACATTTACTTAGGCTTCCATGCGACACAAATTGGGGGGCATTCCGTAAGGTGATCCATCTGATTCGGACTGAGTGGAGAAGCGTCACATTCATGATATTGGGCGCACGATCTTAGTGAATTGCGGCACAGTGCTTTATAGTGGGACAATGCACTTTATTTGAACTCCGGTGACCGGGTAAGTAAATGTGCCCCAGTGTCTTATATTAATTATCTCCTAAAGACCCGCTAGGTATTATTTTCAGGGGATGTCTTATTTTTTTGATGAACTTTTGATATGCTTTTGTTCAAAGTACTAAACAGCAGGTTTTTTTTGGGAATAGCATTAATTGTTATGGGATAGTGGTATTTCCTTATTATTTCTTTAACCCCTTAGTGCTCCACGCAGTAGCTGTACTGCGCTGGGTCCTGCGAATAGCGCTACCACTGATATCCCCATAGGCTGACATTGCTAATACCATGCAATACATCAGTATTGCAGAGTATTATCATGAACAAGCAATCAGATGATTGCTTGTTCATGTCCCATGGTGAAGCAAGTAATATAGTAAAAAGAGAATGTTATTCAGTAAAATATAAGTTTATGATTCAAAAGTTTATGATTCAATAAAAATGTCCATAAGCCCCAAAACATCTAAAGAGACATATAACGCTCATAAAAGTCTAAATCATAACACAAACCCCACATATATAGTATCACCGCATCCGTAACAATCCGTAGAATAAAATTAAATAATTATTGAACTTGTACGATGAACGCCAAAAAACTTTAAAAACCCGCCAAGATTTTTACCTATTGAATCCCACAAAAAAATGCATAAAAAGTTCAACAAACATGTGTCATCAACAAAACATATGTACTCCAGAATGATAACTGTTGCAAAGTACAACATCTGTCTCGCAAAAAATCAACCATCAACCAGCTCTGTAGCCAAAAAAAGTAAAAATGTTATGCCATTGGAAGACGGGGCGATGAAAAAATGAATAGATTTTCCCTCACATTAGGGTTTTATTTGGCACAAATTAGCAAAACAAAACAAAGAAAAAATATTTCAAAGTCTGGCATCCCGTAATCGTATCGCCCACATGAATAAGATAACATGATTATTAGGCTTTACGGTGAACACCAAAAAAAAAAAAAAGTAAAAAATCCAGCACAGAATTGATGCTTTTCTACTTGTGACCTCAAAAAAAGTTCCTAATTTTGAACAATAGGTGATACCAACCCCAAATGGTAACACTGGAAAAAAGCATCGCATCCCGCAAAAAAAAATGCAGTCACATGCCCCCAAAACAAAAAAGCAAAAAATGTATAGCCTGCAAAATGGGCCAATGAGGAAACTAAAATCCTTGGCAAGCGCAGGTCCCTCCTGTGCCATAAAACAAGTAACGACCACATGTGGGGGGTCTCTGTAATCGGGAGAAATTGTATAACAAATTGTATGGTGGGTTTTCTCTTTTTATCTTTTGGAAATATGTAAATTTTAGGGCTAAATGAACGTATAACCGACAAAATTTGTTTCTGATTTAAAATGGGTAGATTATATAGGTGGTTTTAATGCTAAATATGTAAAAATTTCATTCAAAACAGTATTTATCCCCAAAATAGTAAATTCTGAAAATATGGAAAATCGAAATCTATTTGTAAGCCACATGACATCAAAATAAATTATCCAGACATTTCAAAAATGATGAAGATGTAAAGTAGACATATGGGAAATGTTATTCAGCAATTTATTTAGGTGGTAAATCTATCTGATTCTGAATTTCGAAAATGGCACATTTTTTAAAAAATTCATCATTATTTCTTTTTTTTGTTGTAAATAAACGCAAAACTTATCAGCCGACATTTACCACTAAAATGAAGTACAACATGTGGGGAAAAAAGTCTCAGAATCGTTGAGATAAGTAACAGAGTTCAAAAGTTATAACCATATAAAGTGACGCATGTCAGAATCCAAAAAAGGGGACTGAGCCTTAAGCAACAAAATGGCTGCGTCCTTAAGGGGTTAAGATTTTGCCTAGAAATGATCTAAAAACAAACACTAATTAATACCTGGACTAAGCATTTTCACTATGCCATAACTCCAAGACAAAAACACGTATTCCTGTATCCTCTAACAACCGTTACTGGGGTAATGAAAAGTAGTTCCTCAACTGTTATACACATGAAAGTGCACCCCGTAGGTCACAGAACCTAAACCTCTTGTTAAAAGTTAATTAGTAAGTTGTAACCCTTTGACATCTGTTTTAATGTTTATTATGTATAATGTCTCAACCTTTACATAAAAATGCCATTCAAGATATATGGAGGACAAAGAAAGTAATAAAGTAGCACAAAACAAAACTCAAAAACAATAGACTCAAAAGATCTAATATTAAATACACATACAGCATTAGGTGACTATAATAAATATAATCAATTAACTTACCTGAATAAGCCCCTCACACGAGATAGCTGTTCACCAAATGTCCGCTAGGCTATGAACTATAGCTACTGAATATCTTATACACATACAGAATTGTTTTCGCCAACATTGCTTGTGTAACTAATAGAAAGAACAGATACAGGCGGTCCCCTACTTAAGGACACCCGACTTACAGACAACCCATAGTTACAGACGGACCCCTCTGCCCACTGTGACCTCTGGTGAAGCTCTCTGGATGCTTTAGATAGTCCCAGACTGCAATGATCAGCTGTAAGATGTCTGTAATGAAGCTTTATTGATAATTCTTGGTCCAATTACACCAAAAATTTTGAAACTCCAATTGTCACTGGGGCAAAAGAAAAAAAATTGTCTAGAACTTCCATTATAAAATATACAGTTTCGACTTACATACAAATTCAACTTAAGAACAAACCTCCAGACCCTATCTTGTATGTAACCCGGGGACTGCCTGTACCTTTGGTCACATTTTATCTCCATAAAATTAAAAAAAAGGGAAGTTTCAACATCTAATTGTCCAACTTGTTCCCAGTGCAGGGAATCAGGAGGGCCCATGAACATTAACAGGTTGTCCAAACCCGACAAAATCAGAAAATTTGTCAAATTTTCATCATGATTGATATTTAATAAAGGGTAAGTGTCATTGGAGTCATTGGCAGGCAAACTGCGTATTGAGGAGGAGACACAGCACTCAATGCAATGCACTTATTTGAAGAATAAAATTTAGAAAACTTTTAATACAGTGCTGGGTGACCCTTATTTTTTGAAAAGTATTGTGGATACCCTGGAGTCCATCCATAATGGCAGCATCTCTTCCTAAGGATGGGAGTAAGCTATAATTGTGTCTATTCTTTGGATCTATAACTCACTGATTGTGTATCCAGGTTTCATTGAGTGATCACGAGTAGACAAATGGGCGAAGAAAGCGAACCAAAACATAAAGTGGCCCATCACCCAGCCGCAAGCTGGCCTTCTATTGTCTGCTACGGGGCCCTGCATCTTCTAGTTATGCCCCTGTACTAAACAAAACCTGCATTCTCCATACTCAACCTGTTTTCCTTTAGAGCACCATCTCATTGGACAAGTATACCCTCTGCATCATAAGTGCATACATTATATATTTTCATGAAATGTATCAAATTGTTCCAATTACTTACTTAAATGTATTCAGTATAAATATATAATCCTGGGGGGGGGGGGTCTGCTTACTCTATGGATTCCATATTACAGAGGAATTCTCCCAGTACATTTATATATGGGAAATAACTTGATAGTAAGGAGTATGAAGGAGCCATTTATTGCCCATAACTCCATGTAACAGAGCGGCTGTTTGTGCCTCTGTGCACATACCACACTACTCTGCTGTATCTATGATGCCTTAGGGGACTTCTTTATGTGGGTGTTATGAGCCGTATAACTAGTAGAGTAGATTTTGGATGTAAATTATTTAGTGGCAGTCAGATCAGTAATAATCTACATCCTACTGTAAATCATCATCATAGGTCATTGAGCAGTTCTGCAACAATACATGTAGATAGGAAATGCTTCACACATTGTTGCACACCAAGGTATCCTGATTGTTGGGTACATTATTCCTTGTTATACACACTTTAGCTGCTGCAGAGCCAGAATTTTTTTGTTCTCAGTTGAGGGAAAATAGGTGTTTTATTTTTGTAAACCATCAGTTTATTTTTTCAGACGTGAAAACAAATGTGATAAAAAACAAATGCGGATACAATACTCAAAATGACAATGGATACACTATTTATTATTATTACTATTGTCATAAATACAACAAATATTGACATACATCATTTATACACTCATACATGAAGTACATCTTCCTAGTAATAATAATTCTAGTCTAAGAAAAATAATTTATACTAACAATACACACTCTTTCCAAACCTCACCTACGGTGTCTAATGTGTGGCCAAAGTTAAAAAGGGCTAAATGGGCGAAATGGGCCATCTAACCTGATGATCAAAGTTTTCCAATCTTATATGTAATAGTGCCAATACCGGATCACTTTCCCACCTTAAAAGGAAACCTGTCACCACTGTTTGCAAAAATTTAGTCGTGGACAGGTTCCCATAGAACCCTTATAGCATAAGGCGCCCTCTTTTCACCTAAAAAAATCTCTGATCAGAAAGGGATAAAATGAACATTGATTCTCTATCTGGTATCCAGAGAATCTAGCGAGTCGAAGTGGGCATCTACATATGTGCGAGTCTTGCGGCTTGCTCTCACCTCCGTAGGTAATCCACAGCACCTTTCCCTACATCATCCGTCATGCCATGCGCATTGAGCGTCAGAACATTGTTATCAGAACATTTATAGTGAACAATACTTTAGATATATTTAATTTAAAAAACAGCACTTTAGCGTATTGTTTTATTATGCCCATCAGAGCTGCAATTGAATCTTCTGGGGCAGTACACATAAAAATTACAAATGATATGTAATTTTTTGTATTATTACAGCAAACACTTACTGGTAACACCTGCGATTGGTGCTTTTTTATATTATTGCAGCAAACACTTACTGGGAACACCTGCGATTGGTGCTAGCACTGATCGTGGGTGTTAACCTGTTTATCACTGCCAGCAAAGCTGCCGGTGGCTTCAAAAAGATGAAGGTCTTGAAGATGCACATTGCACATTGTAATGAATGAGGAGAAAAATCCCCATATACTGCCATACTGCCATATGGCAGTATCTGGTAGGATCAATCATACAACCTAGGGTTAAAGTACCCTAGGGGGTCTGAAAAATAGTTTAAAAAAGTTACAAAAAATGATATTAAAAAAACCCCACAAAAATTCAAAGCACCCTCCTTCCCTAGAAGTCATATAAATGTAAATAAACCGTAAAAATCATAAACACATTTGATATTGACACGTCTGAAAATGCCTGATATATCAATAAATGATAATGGTTTTTCACGGCCTTTAACCCCGTAACAGAAAATAGCTCCAAAAGTCAAAATTGCTCTTTTTGCCATTTTGAAAAATATACAAAATTCAATAAAAAGAGATCAAAAGGTTGTACAGTAGCGTTGAAAACGTTATTAGCGGCATAAGATGGCTAAATAAAAAAAAAATTCTTGTAAATGTATGAAAACATTATAAAACCTATACAAATTTAGTATCCCTGTGATCGTACCAACCCAAAGAATAAAGTAGACATGTCATTTGGGGTGCAGAGGGAAAGCCATAAAATCCAAGCCCACAAGAAAACGGCGCAAATGCGTTTTTTCACCAATTTCACTGCATTTGGAATTTTTTTCCCGCTTTCCAGTACACGGCATGGAATATTTAAAACCATCACTATGAAGTGCAATTTGTTACGCAGAAAACAAGCCCTCACACAGCTCTGAAAATGTAAAATTTAAAAAGTCATAGATTTTTGAATGTGGGGAGTGAAAAATGAAAACGCAAAAACGAAAAAGGGCCTCGGCCTTAAGGGGTAAATCTGTGGTAGATTTATAATTTAGCATTAGATACTTATAATAACTCTGTTGCAGTATAAGACTGCCTTCACTTTGGTAAATCTAAACAACCTGCTGATTGTGGGACTAGGGCCTCCTGTACATAACCGTATGTATTTTTCAGTCCCATTATAAAGGCCATAAAAATGGGACCTTCAAAATGGAGAGTTGGAAAATGATGTCACAAAAAATATTGTCCCTTGACCAGGGCAGAATCCATCTTCTCTTTACACTCCATTGCTGTTTTACTTGCTCTTGCGATGGCATACAATCCTGTTGATGATCTGCTCCTGGACTGACATTTGCAAAAACTTCTGCAAATCCCTGCCAGAAAATGCCTCCCACAAGTGTGAGTCTCCTGGGCAACCCCACGTGTACGATGGACAACAAAACACCAGTATCATATTTTTTATGTTCCTATAGTCTCCTATGGAGACAACGGGGCAGATTTACTTACCTGGTCCATTCGCGATCCAGCGGCGCGTTCTCTGCGGAGAATTCGGGGTTCTGCTGGGATTCACTAAGGCAGTTCCTCCGACATCCACCAGGTGTCACTGCTGCGCTGAAATTCATTGGAATGCACTGAAGTTCGCCGTCCTATCGTGGGTGCAGGTAAGCGCGTGTCAAGCGACACCTTTTTTTTTTTAAATGCAGCGTTTTTTCCAAATCCGTCTGGTTTTTGTACGGCCACGCCCCCCCATTTCCGTTGCCCCCCCATCCCGGGACAATTCAGGGAAAATCGACGCAAATCGGAAATTTTTGGATAACCCGGCGGAAAAATGCGATTCAGGTCCTTAGTAAATGAAACCGAACGTGTAGTAAAAATGTCACAAAATAGGAAACATTGGCACAGGCTGATTTACTAAGGGTCATGCTGCTCACTTTCGTCGGACTGTGCGCCTTTTTCGGGAATTACACGGTTTGGACAGATATTTAACAAGTGTCTGCTCTGGGATTTTGGCGCACGCGATCCTTTTTGTGGTGCTGCTGCACTGGCTTCCATGCAACACAATTTAGGGGGTGTGCCGTTGGACGATCCGGCTGATTCGGCCTAGGCGCAGGATTTAACAGTCAAATTGTGTTGCTAGCCCAAGCACTTACATGCACCAGGAAGAAGACGGTGAACTCAGACCTGAGCGGTGAAGCGACACATGCAGGATATCGGGCGCACAATCTTAGTGAATCGCAGCACAGGGCATTATCATCGGACAATGCATTCTGTGAACTCCAGGGGCCGGTTATGTTAATGTGCCCCATTCTATTTTTTACCATGCAGTCTCACGTCACATTCATGGTACTGTGAGAAATATGGCAATCATATCGGTCACCATATTTCTCATTAAAGTCAATGGGGACCTATTTAGGATGTTTAAAAAATGTTACTTGCCCATTTTTACATGGAATAAACGGGTGCCTAAAGCTAAATATCAGTGTGACACAATATCTAGTGTATAATCACTAGGAATGCCTTAGTATAGGCATCCGGCCTCTCCAACTATAATAGCCAAACCAACAAAGAAAAGAAAGAAATGTCATAATATAGTTAACTGAAATATCAGAATGAAACCACAGATGGCAGCGTCGGCTCCAGGTTTCAGTAGGCCCATGGGCGACAGAGTCTCAGTGGGCTTCTTTGCAATGAACCAAGGTTGTGGCATTAAAAATTCAGAAACTAAAACGGTCTCCTGTTCCCTAATTTATCTCACCAAACAGCCCCCCCTCATGGTTATTTTATATAAGCCCCTCTCACACCCATGAATTCCTTATGTACACAGCCTTATGTGGGCCCCCCAGCAGTTCTGGGCCCAGGCACTTGCCCAGGTATGTCCAGTGCTGAAGCCAGCCCTGACAGATGGGACACAACGGCAGCGCTGCCCGTATCTGCCCGTATTCTGAAACATTTGACATGTTTTTTTTATTAGATTGCTTTAATAACCATCTAATAAAGTTTATTTATTTTCTGTTCTTTGTTGACTTTCGATCCATCACAACATATATATTAGTGAAATACACATTGTCCTTCCCACCTTTGTCAGCCATAGCATTTCACCAGACAAAAATATGCAACATGATGATAATAGAAAGCTACAATATTTTATTATTTCACTTCTGCACTTCTGGACTGGAACAGGAGCTCAACTGGGACCTCTAGTGTTCTATACTGCAGCTGCAGCCACAGGATTCCTGGCGGCCGGTGTCTTATTTCCACTACTATAGTATTCTGGTTATTTATAATTAAAAGAGAGGTTAAAGCAAAATCTACTTATCCATAATAACATCCATGGATTCCAAACCCTTGTTTCTCCTGCACTGTCCCTCCTGAATGGAGTTGCTGAATGTACTTTGGATTCCTAGATTGTGAAGTGGTGGAGGAGAAACAGTGAGTATAAAGGAAAAAATATATCTATATTTATTTATATATACAGTATATTTCTAATCAGCCAATCACATGGCGGCAACTCAGTGCATTTAGGCATATAGACATGGTCAAGACAATCTGCTGCAGTTCAAACTGAGCATCAGTATGGGGAAGAAAGGTGATTTGAGTGCCTTTGAACGTGGCATGGTTGTTGGTGCCAGAAGGGCTGGTCTGAGTATTTCAGAAACTGCTGATCTACTGGGATTTTCACGCACAACCATCGCTAGGGTTTATAAAGAATGGTCCGAAAAAGAAAAAACATCCAGTGAGTGGCAGTTCTGTGGGCGGAAATGCCTTGTTGATGCCAGAGGTCAGAGGAGAATGGGAAGACTGGTTCGAGCTGATAGAAAGGCAACAGTGACTCAAATCGCCACCCGTTACAACCAAGGTAGGCAGAAGAGCATCTCTGAATGCACAGTACGTCGAACTTTGAGGCAGATGGGCTACAGCAGCAGAAGACCACACCGGGTGCCACTCCTTTCAGCTAAGAACAGGAAACTGAGGCTACAATTTGCACAAGCTCATCGAAATTGGACAGTAGAAGATTGGAAAAACGTTGCCTGGTCTGATGAGTCTCGATTTCTGCTGCGACATTCGGATGGTAGGGTCAGAATTTGGCGTCAACAACATGAAAGCATGGATCCATCCTGCCTTGTATCAACGGTTCAGGCTGGTGGTGGTGGTGTCATGGTGTGGGGAATATTTTCTTGGCACTCTTTGGGCCCCTTGGTACCAATTGAGCATCGTTGCAACGCCACAGCCTACCTGAGTATTGTTGCTGACCATGTCCATCCCTTTATGACCACAATGTACCCAACATCTGATGGCTACTTTCAGCAGGATAATGCGCCATGTCATAAAGCTGGAATCATCTCAGACTGGTTTCTTGAACATGACAATGAGTTCACTGTACTCAAATGGCCTCCACAGTCACCAGATCTCAATCCAATAGATCATCTTTGGGATGTGGTGGAACGGGAGATTCGCATCATGGATGTGCAGCCGACAAATCTGCGGCAACTGTGTGATGCCATCATGTCAATATGGACCAAAATCTCTGAGGAATGCTTCCAGCACCTTGTTGAATCTATGCCACGAAGAATTGAGGCAGTTCTGAAGGCAAAAGGGGGTCCAACACGTTACTAGCATGGTGTACCTAATAAAGTAGCTGGTGAGTGTATATATACATACATACATATTAAAGCGATCACAGCAACCGCAGGTATTCTGAAATTTCTTTGCAATCTTACTAGTGGGTAGCTTTTCTTGTCCACGGCGGTATATTCATGTCAGGTATTTATGACATATCCGTAACATATATTATAGATGCATGATAGATGCAGGTCCCGCATGCGCTGACACTCTCCATTCAGCTCGTCTGCGGGAAAGGGAAACTATTCTGGTAAAGAATTAGCATCGGGGTCCAACAACTTCAAGATAGGCCTCTGCCCCTTTAAATAAATTCTAACATATAACAACATACATAGCTATACTATTATATTAAATGCCTAACCACTGTGTCTCCTACTGACTGCCAAAATGGGATATCCTGTTCCCATTTCACTTCCTAGCTTACTTAGGAAAAGTTTAATTATAATACCGGTCAAGAATGTACCCTGCTGCTCCCCTGCAGTTCTAGAATCTGAGCCCTATTAAAAGGAGCAAAAAATTGATATGGTTTGTGTAATGAAAAGTTATACAATTTTCCTATATCTTTTCTGTAGCACAGTTTTCTAGGCCTCTGATTGCTGTCATTCTATAAGAAGCTTCAGTGTTTACTTCCTGTGGATAAAACCTGGTCAACGGTCATGTGATGTCGCACAGGTGCACGGCTTGTTATACCACAGAGAGTCATCAGAGCTATTTGTTATAACGAACTGTGCACCTGTTTGACTTCACATGACTATGGACTGGAGTTTATCCACAGGAAGTAAACATAGAAGCTTCCTGTAAGTAAACAGCAAGCAGAGATCTAGAAAACCATGAGGAAATGATACAGAAAGTATATTGGATAAATCTACAACTTTTCATTACACAAACAACATCAACTATTAGCTGAAAGTGGCCAACCCCTTCCAGCTCTCCCTTCACTCATGTGATATGTGTAGAATAGGAGTACAGGCGGTCCCCTACTTAAGAACACTCGACTTACATACGACCCCTAGTTACATACAGACCTCTGGATATTGGTAATTTACTGTACTTTAGTCCTGGGCTACAATCATCAGCTGTAACAGTTATCAAATGTGTCTGTAATGAAGCTTTAGTGTTAATATTGATTCTTATGACAACCCAACATTTTTAAAATCCAATTGTCACAGAGACCAAAAAAGTTCTGGCTGGGGTTAGAATGATAAAATATACAGTTCCGACTTACATACAAATTCAACTTAAGAACAAACCTACAGACCCTATCTTGTATGTAACCCGGGGACTGCCTGTACTGATTTCCCTTTCTGGCGAGTGGTGGTGGTCTTATTTGTCACATCCCCACCCTTAATATTTATCATCTTATTTATGCCGTAGATCTACAAAATTTTTTGCTTGAAACGCCCCATGTGACGTTTAGTTCTTAGAACGCTGATTTACTCTACATCGAATTAAAAGACATCAAGGAAAGAAAATGTAAGAAGCAGCTGAACAGTAGGGGACATTTCAATGACTTGTATTTATCACTCCTTCATTTTGGGAGAGGAGGGGGAATTGAACATTCATAGATAAAGGGTAACTGTGGCACTTCAGCAGCACATCCTCTCCTGGCCACTGTGCACACACACAGACCAGGCCGAACACAATAAAAGCTTTCAGCTAGAATCTTTTAAAGTCCAAAGTATATTTAATGGCTACGTAGCTGTGTGAAGATGCTGTTTGATCTGGAGGGCTATTATACCTTCATAACAAGGCTTCTGTTCTAATCTATCAGACAATCAAAGGAGCTTTTTCATATGTCAGCTCCTTGGGACTTTAAGGTAGTCATTTCTTATTAACTGAATGTGTATCATTTGCTGTGCCTGTTACTTGTAATAATATCCAGCAGAGGACTTCCTATATGGTCATCCCTATTACTTTTTTCATATCAAAAATCAATTTAGTTTAGAAAATCTACATCTTTAATTCCGAAATTCAAAACTGTATTGCCGGATTACATTTAATTTTTAGTAAAGTTTTAGCAAAAGACTTAATCACAGGAATGGGGGTCCTTTTTCCCAAATGAGTGACTTCCAGTCCAATCTATTCTTTATGGCAATGCCAATAATAGCTGAGCGATACAGTTTGCTATATCCAGCAGTCCCGTAGACAGGGAATGGAGTCCTGTCAGCACAATGAGATTCCCATACTCCAATGATAAGATTACAATAACCTAATAGGATTACAAACCATTATAGCCTGATATTTCAACCATTCTCACTTCCACCTATTCCATACTTGTTAAAGATAGATAGATAGATAGATAGATAGATAGATAGATAGATAGATAGATTAACAACATTTGAAAAGTCCAGCAGCACCAAGATTGCCAAGTAACTTTGTGGGAGCAAACCCCAATATCCTGGTCTTGACACACCAGACGAATATATAGAAGAAAAAAATGAGACTGCACTCCAAGGTACAATGTGAAAAAACGGGTGGGAGCTTTATTAGCCCAAGTGCAACGTTTCAGACCCTGTTCAGGATCCTTTTTCAGGCTTGAAAGAGGATCCTGAACAGGGTCTGAAACGTTGCCTTGAAAAAGGATTTTACCTTGGAGTGCAGTCTCATTTTTTTCTTGGATATATTCGTCTGGTGTGTCAAGACCAGGATATTGGGGTTTGCACCCACAAAGTTACTTGGCAATCTTGGTGCTGCTGGACTTTTCACATTTTACCTTAGAGTGCAGTCTCATTTTTTTCTTGGATAGATAGCTAGATAGAGAGATAGATAGATAGATAGATAGATAGATAACCAGTCAGAGTCCAGTAAATATCAATTCAAAGAAAATGGCACACCAACGTTTTTTTCACTATTTTGGAGTGCTGCCATTTTCTTTGAATAGATAGATAGATAGATACAGAGATACAGAGATAGAAAGATAGATACAGAGATAGAAAGATAGAAAGATAGATAGATAGATAGATAGATAGATACAGAGATAGATAGATAGATAGATAGATAGGTACATAGATAGGTAGATAACAACAAAGGCTGAACAACAGCGTTTCGGGAGGTGGAATAAACACCAAAGTTTTTTTCACTATTTTGGAGTGCTGCCATTTTCTTTGAATAGATAGATAGATAGATACAGAGATACATAGGTAGATAGATACAGAGATAGAGATAGGTAGAAAGATAAATAAATAGATAGATAGATAGATAGATAGATAGATAGATAGAATGATAGATAGATAGATAGATAGATAGATAGATAGATAGATAGATAGATACAGAGATAGATAGATAGATAGATAGATAGATAGATAGATAGATAGATAGATAGATAGATAGATAGATAGATAGATACAGAGATAGATACAGAGATAGATAGTTCCACAAATAGGCAGCACTCCTGATTAGTGTTCAAA